>JAYMTP010003948.1:0-15896 GCA_036897365.1 Geranium brycei | reverse complement strand
CGTATGTCGAGTCATCTGGATAGACATCTGTCAGTGAACATATAATCAACAAAATAGCCAATATACTCGTAACTACAAGCTTATAATGGACAGAACGTCGACTATGTACAATAAAACACACATGCAACTACGATATAACATCAAAAATACAATCACAATCAACCATGCAAATGCACAAACCCTGAATACAGAACCCAAAAATTGATCATGTTAACAATCATGACACAAAAAAATGAGGGATATCATCAGACAAACTTACCAGACTTCCTCTTCTTCGGGCTATTCGAAACCTTCTGAGAACGGGAGCAAGATGAAGACATATCGACCAACTATTTGAGGAGCAGAGGACAGTAAGACAAATGAAGTAAAGCAGTGATTTGATTCACGGAAACCTCGAATTATATATAGTGTAAAATGTGGAAGTAGTCGATATCTTTTAGAATTTGCAAATGATAAAGACGGAATCGTATTTGAATGAAAAGGGGGGTTTGATTATAATTTGCTCGAGATATTGATCTGAGCTGAGATATATATGATTAGCTACAATCTCGCCAATATTAATATTCAAAAAAGTCAAATCAGTCGCTGAATTACAACAATACCCTTTGGGCAGTGAATAATGTCAGCGCTAACCTTGCGAATCGAGATAATTACATTAACTTGCCACTCGGACAGCCACGTGAATGATGAGCGTCCGATCTGCAATCCAACGGCCAACACGTGTTCTAAAATTTGTACCGGAAATTGTTGTTTGCTGCCGATCAGAACCCTAAACCATATTTGTTTCATATTTTAATACTAATTTTTTTTCTTTGTCATCACCATAATTATCAATTTGGGTTTGTTAACATAAATTTAAAATGAACTAACTCCTCTTATTTGCCATTTAAAATTTTAAAACTATGTCATTGAGATATTTTTTTCTCTCTTTCTCCTACTCATTTGTACCTCTTCTAGCTCACAGTGTTGGACCTTAAGCTCTCTGAATCCTCCTTCTCCGCGTTGTGGTCCTCTTTGTCGAAAAAGAACGAAAAAAAGCTCATTCGCACACTCCTGGATTTGCTCGGCCCTCGCCGGATCTGCTCGTTCCTTGTCGTATATGGGGTTTGAGAGTAGAGGGTGTCAAGGCAAGAGAGACCGAACCCACCTTGTTAGGGACCGAACTGATCTGTAACCGAACTCACCTCACCGTCTTGCCGCCGCCGTGAGCTCGCCAGAGAAGACACCACTCTATTTCTTTGATTTTTTCAGTGAGAGGTAGTTTAAGTATTTCACGTGACCTCTTTTTGGCAGTACTAAAAAAGAAAAAAAAATTAAGGCATCAAAACGTGAAAACAAGTGTTATCATGTATAATACACTATCATATCCTCTAAAATAAATATGAATACAACACTTCGTTCAAATTTACAAATACCAAAATATTTTCTTTGTTATCTAAAAATAAATACTCATTATTGTATTTGATATTGACAACAGCTTTACAAAATTATTTATCTAAAATGAAAAGATGATGATTTAACATTTTAGTGTAACATTCCTCAAAAAAAACATTTCAGTGTAACAACCTAAAATGATTAGGGATAAAAAAGCAGCACTAATCTTTTCAAGTTGTCATTGCAATTTGCACCGCATCAAATGAAAATTTTCCATTACTGTTGCATCCACATTACTCCACACCTTCACAAATTAGGACAAAAGTTCTGAATAAATAATCATTAAGAAAAACAATTTCAAGTGGCATCTTTACACAGGTAACTTGGTGATAATTGTAATGTCCCAACTCCCAACCGAGCTTGATATTTAGATAATATATACATAATTTAGGTAAATGTCAATGTGATGTTGACTTTCACAAAAAAAATTATTGGAAATACACAATTTTGTGTTATATGCTTGTGTACTATATAGATAAATAATTGTCAACTAACTTAAAATTGATCCAATCCAAGTCTCATTTTTCCCTTTGATTGGGAATCAGCAGTTGGATGAATATAATAATCATCAAAAGAAATTCATCATCTTCCATTTTACTTTAGAAAAAAAAGCTTAGAAAGAGTTGTCAGTGAAGAACATGGCAGCACTAATCTCATCCTCCTAATTATGTCTCCCTAATCTTATCCGAATGAGAAAGAGCTTTTAGAAAAAGAGAAGACATTAAACAAGTGGACTGAAGCAGATTTTAGTATTAGATTTGTTCTAAATATCATGTTACATTAATTAAAGGCCTGACAAAAATTTAATGCTTATTTTGCTTATATAGCCATTAAACTTTAATAATAAGCAAATGACACAAGTCAATGTTTAAGCAAGGAAAAACTTGATTAAGAAATATAATTGCAGCAGGGAAAATAGCCGAAATGTGTTCTATTATGACCCTTTTATAGGAAAAAATTGTATACTTTGTTAGTGATAAAATTAATACAAAAATAAGTAACATATTTTTTTTCATCATTGATAAAGCACCCGGGACTCATTTTCAAGATTCATGAAGCACATTTTTGGGGTTTTAATGTATTTCAATTGGTGGAGATAGTACTGGCGCTAATGGTCCAGTCTCGGTCAAATTTTATACATAATTAATTTTGTCGATGATAAATATTACTTATGAATATATAGATTTGAAATTAATTTTTTAATATAAAAAGAGTTTTACTCGAGTTTCGAGTTTTCTTTTTTATTTTTTGCCGAGTCGAATTTTGCCCGAATTTCGAATTTCATAACCTTGGTACCGAAAGGAGCCGTGGTGACCTTCTGGACCACCTAGATCGTGAATAGAAAGTTGGATCTATATTGGATCTCACTTTGAATCGCCCAATCTATCTGGGAGAAGTTTGATTTCAAATCCCAAACTGGACAAGCAGTTATGCTAATGTGTCTCGGATAATTCACACCCCAGGGTCAAAGTGCCAAGAGAGGAACTGAGGTGGATGCCCAGCATTGGAGATTCATGAATTTGTTTTTTTCGGTAAAGATCGGTTTGCCAAATTGCAGCTTTGATTGGACTGTGAAGTGAACGCTCTGCTTCAAGAGATTGATACAGAATATGAACAAGAGAAATAGGGTTATTGGGAAACTAAAATCCCAAGTCAGAGAGCAGTAATGGAAGAAAAGAAGCTGATGATGTTTTTAATACTCTAAAAATAAAGTAGCCGTACTCATTTGCTATCCTCTTCTTCAACATCTTCTTCTTCTTCACTTGTCTCTCCCTCCTCCATTCTAACAGAGACATGAAGAGCTTCAAGGCAGCTTCACCCAACCAGGACTTTTATTGCAACTCCTCTTTCTTTCTCAGGTACTCTGTGTTTTTTTCATCTTCTTTTGCTTGTCTCTTGTACTTTTATTTATTTATTTTCGAAATGGTTTTGTGGGTTGTTTGTTTTAGACTATCGTTGGGTTTTTGGGGCTGATGGGTATCGAAAAGTTTGAATCTTTTTATGTTTCTGCTGGTGAAAATGATGTCTACGTTTTCATGGTGTGTGAAACTTGAACAGAGGAGACGATGGTAGCAGGAACCGAAACCAGACTCGTTTCACTGATCTTGGGGAGCTTCAACAATCCGTAGCTGTCTTCCATAACAATGATGCTCTTGATTTAACCTCAAGTTTTTCTGGTTCTAAACTTCTTCTTTTGCTTCATTTTTTCCATGACAATGACTACTTTGGGTTTTTTTTAAAATTGTCTTTGCTCGTAGCAGGCTCCATGGTTGGGTTGAGATCAAATAATCTTCCTATTTTCGCCAATAATCCACTCTACGGATCTGCCTTGAACACGGTAATGTAATTTTGATCATAATCGTTGATATCCTTGTGTTTCTGGCACAATATGTCAATGGGGGCTGTCTATTGATGAAACGGTATATATTTTATGAATAGAGCATTGGGTCTTCGGACATTGGTCCAGCTAGAGCAGATACAGGGCAGTTCATGTATCAAAAGGGTTCAATGATTGGGGCGGCTCTGGGGACCAGCAAATTTGAGAAATGGGGAGACTCGAGCATGGCTGATCATAGCCTGAGCCAACAGACAGACACTTCCACAGACCTTGACATTGATGATAAAAACCAGGTTTATGTCTTATTTTAGTTAATTGTCTGAACCAGTAAGTTCCCCTATCATGATTTGGGTAATGGGTATGCATCTGTATAATCATGGGTCAGCTTGCACATTCACATTAGATTGGTAGTGATACACATTGTGAGTTTTTGCTTTCAATTTGATTAATTATGGTGGTTAAGAGAGAGTTGTTATATATAATAAGGACAGGTGATTTATTAGCCTAGTCTGTTAAGTCAGGGTGGTGTTCAATGAGCACATCATAGGCTTCTCTTGGTTCTCATGGCTAAATGGTCAATGGATGTGGCACGATAATCTGCCTTGTGGAGTAGTTGGTATTTGAAAACTTAGGTTTAGGGTAGTGGATTTGATTGGTGGTTTGGGTTGGCTTGTTTAATGGTTAGGGTGTTTATGAATTCTGATAGAGGTTATTGGTGTTGTTATAGTTAAATGGAGTTCAGCAAGAAGGAACACTTGTTGTGGACTCCATGGATCGATCTTATTCTCAGGCTAAAGCCAGTGATCAGAAGGTGATTACATGATCATGTTTTGCAATCGGCTTCTTGTGATTGGGGATTTATTTTGGGCTTATTTGTGCCAAACCCTTGTGCAGACACTCCGCAGGCTGGCTCAAAATAGGGAGGCTGCAAGGAAGAGCAGATTGCGCAAGAAAGTAATCCTCCACTTGTACTTAATTTGTTCTCTATTCTATTCATCATATCTTATGATGTATTTTCTCGTTTGATTTTGACTTGCCGTGTTATATGTATTTTTGGATGTATCTAGCTTAAATATAGCTCCATTAATTTGATTGATACATTATAAATGGATTATCGTTGGTTTTGGTTTTCTGTAGGCATATGTTCAGCAACTGGAAAATAGTCGACTCAAGCTTGCACAACTCGAGCAAGAGCTGCAACGAGCACACCAGCAGGTGCTGCAATGACCTGCTTTATTTTAATTATATGTCAGTTAAGTGCACTAGGCACCATATTTTTTTGTTTAAACTGTTTATTCACCTATTTCAAAAAATTAATACAGGGTATGCTTATTGGAGGTGGCATTCCAGGGGATCAGAGTCACTCTGTAGCTGCAAATGGTAATCAACTTCTGAAACATTTCTATGAATTATGCGCAAGCTCTATTTCTTGTGTAAGGTTTGAGCAGAGTTAGAATGGTGGGATGCGAGCATATATGAAAGAAGATTGTGTTGGTAGATGAGACTGTTCTGTTAATTGAATTCTGTCAGGTGCCCTAGCCTTTGACATGGATTATGCGCGATGGCTCGATGATCACCAGCGGTTGATCAACGAGCTCAGATCGGGTGTTAACTCTCAAATGGCCGATACTGAACTGCACCTCCTGGTTGATGGTGTTATGGAGCACCGTGACCAACTGTTCAGGCTGAAAAGGATAGGGACGAAGGCTGATGTGTTTCACATGCTGTCTGGCATGTGGAAGACACCTGCTGAGAGGTGTTTCATGTGGTTGGGTGGGTTTCGTTCATCCGAACTTCTCAAGGTGACTGTTCTTGCCTGGCTCAATTAATCAAGGTGACTGTTGATGATTGACCACTAATATTAATTTTGTGAAAGTTCAGATACTTGGGAACCATCTGGAAGCATTGACAGACGACCAGTTGATGGGAATATGTAATCTACAGCAATCGAGCCAACAAGCGGAAGATGCATTGTCTCAGGGGATGGAGGCATTGCAGCAATCTCTGGTGGACGCACTATCTGGGAATATTGGTGATTACATGGCCCAAATGGCCGCTGCCATGGCCAAGCTCGCCACCATCGAGAGCTTCCTCCACCAGGTAACAATTTACAAACAAATAAAACTCTTTATCTTGTATTTTCTACAAACTATAATTGATGTGTGTGATGTTAGGCTGACCTGTTGAGGCAGCAGACTCTGCATCAGCTGCATCGGATATTGACAACCCGTCAAGCTGCTCGTGCACTGCTCGCCATCAACGATTTCAGCTCAAGACTTCGAGCCCTCAGCTCTCTATGGTTCCCTCGTCCGAGGGACTAACCAAACCAAATCAACTCACTTGCCCTGTGGGACTTAACATATTAGTTTTGGCTGATGATAGGAACCCCCATAATCCATTTGAATGTACTAACAACAACATCACTCTGATCCAGTCCTCACTATTTACCAAATTTTTGGGGTACCTTATTATGTATGTTCACATGCCTTTTTTGATGAGATCTTTGGCATCCTATACTCGTTAAAAAGATGAGTTTATAAGCAGTGTTATGTGATTTTGATGTGTATTACATTTGCATCCAATTTAGATAATGTTGGTTTCACCATCCAGAGCCAGACATGTTTATGTTTGTTTCTTCTTCCATAGAATATCCATTCACTGATCAATGGCATGGTCAATTTATCCAACTCTATATAAAGTCTATATTTGAAAGTTGCTGCTTCTTAATTTCTTCCAGCAACCACTCTAATCAACCAAAACTGGGTGGGGATTGCTCTTTCTTCTTCTCCTCTTCTGCAAATTATTGTCAGCATTTGATCCAACGGCTGTGAGTGAAGGGTGGCAAGTGATGTGATGGTGTGCCAGCGCCAAAAAAAGAAGAAGAGAATCAAGAATCAAAGGTGTAGCTGGTAGACCACCACCACCCCCAACAAATTGGGATCCTTCAGTCAACAAGGTCATCAAAGCTCTGCTGCTACTATCCCTTGTCCTTTGTAAGTACAAATTTGTAGTCAACAACACAGGTATACTTCACTCTAACTCTGCCTATAGATTTTTTTTTGACACCAACTCTGCTTATAGATTTAGATTGTATTTTAAAGAGAAAATGTTAAAAATTTGAAAATTTTGAAAACTACGGGGACCTAAGTGAAAAATTTGAAAACTACGGGGACTCCACAGAACGACTTTATTTATCGGGGGAGTTAAGTGAAAATCGTGTAAAGTACGAGGGAGGTAAGTGAACTTTTCCCTATATACTATGTTAAGTATCAAATTGAATCATCGAATAACAATATTCGTTGACAAACTCCAATATAGTATCATAGGGTTAATATCAAAATAATTTTTTTGGTTTCCTTTGGTTGGTGTTCGTTTTGGCTTTTGATTTGTAGCTAGTGATTTTTCACATCTGCAACCGTGAGTTTGCCTTCAGTTCAACGCCGAGATGGCTTTTCACCCGGTAGCCACTTGAAAAGTCTTCCTCAAAAAGAGAGCAGTGTCATATAGGCTAGACACGAATTCAAGATTGGTCATTTTTTTCACTAAATCTTTCCCGGGTCACTTTAGCAATTCTCTTTATTTTCTAGTTTCGTACGTATCACGAGACTTGTACTAATTCTTTGTGGCAGCAAGTAATCACTGAGGAATTAGATGTTCTTGAGAATACTCATACTTGGAAACTTGTGCCATCACTAAAAGACTCATACTTGTGGCAGCAAGCAATGTCTAAGAATTATCAATGATTAAAATATTGGTAGTTGTTGAGACTATAAAGTCCAACTGAAAATAATTTAAAATAAAAATGGTGTACATAAAAAGTTGAAACAAGCCCTATTAGTAAGATGAACATTTTAGTTGTGGAGCCCGACTCAATATATTTGACCAAGTGTTACATGATATTAGATAGGGGTGTGCATCTTGGCCTCAGAACCGGGCCCGAACCTAGAACCAAACCGTATTCGAAACCAAAAAACTGGAATCGTGGATAATGAGTCGATTTTGGGTATGAGTTGAAGAGAATCATTCAATATCAGTTTGGTTCTAGTTCTCAAAACTAAGAACCATCGGTTATCTAATAAGAACTGCATTGGTTTACGTCAACACGTGTCCGCCTCTCGTTCACCCATGTAAATTATTTATCTTTAATTGTTATTTTGTTTGTAACAATTAGATTTTAACATTCGATGTTAGTCAATATTTTATATAATTGCAAATTTTATGGTTTTGGCTATAAACCTGACTTAGACCAGTTTATAAATGAAGCATCAAATCAAGATAAAAAAACTAATCGGTTCCAACTAAGTAGAACCGAAACTGAACCGGCCAAAACTGGACCCAGAACCAAACCATTACTCACATAGTGATTTCGGTTTTGGTTAACATACGTTGAGAACCGAGTGGTTCGTTTTCGGTCGGTTCTAATCGGTTTGCTTCTAGTTCGGAACTGTGCACACTAGGGGTGGACACATTTTACCCAAAATCGGATCTGAACCGAGAACCAAACCGAACCGGAACCGAAAAATCAAAAACCATGGGTATTGGATTAGATTTGGGTCTGAAAATCGAGAACCGAATCAATTCTGGCCGGGTCCAATTTTGAGAGTGTATAACCGTTGAATAACCGGTTCAAAACCAAACTGGTTCATGAGGTTTTAATTTGTATTTTTTGTAGTTTCAATTTGAATTTTTTGCCTAAAAACATGTTTAATCATGTATAATTTTTCCCATAAATTGAACAATGTACGAATATCACATTAATTGAGTCTAATTAGGCATAACCAGGAAATCAAACCGAAACACCGTACCTTAAATCTAACAATTACACATTAATCGGGTATAATTGGGTGGAACCAAAAACCGAACCAAGTAACTGAACCCAGAACCGAACCGTATCCAACATATTGGGTCCGGTTTTGAGTCTCCAAAATAGAGAATCAGTTAGTCTGGTTTGGTCCGGTTCTGACTGGTTCGGGGCGGTTCCAGAACTGTGCCCAGCCCTAGTACACACCCCTAGAATCAGAGGCAGATTGATTTAGGCGTACGCTGATGAAACTCGCCTCTCCGTGGCTAAGCTTCTGGTAAGCCCAGTTGAATTATGGCTCGCTCGAGTGGGAGAAAACACATGAGCATAAGACACGTCCTACTATGACTTATATGAGTAGACGTGAGTTGATTAAAACTCTAGTATAAAATACACGTGTGAAAGGGGTGTTGAGAATATAAAATTCATATAAAAAAATTTAAGATAACAATAGTATATATAAAGAGTTGAAATAAATTTTATTTAAGGTTGTTTAAGATGTGATACCCCTAAGATCATTCAAACGTGTCGTCTATTACTTGTTTTAATAGATTCATGGTCTCTCACAATTGGTTAATCATTTATAGATTAAACAATTGCTTAACCATGCAACTACAATTAAATGTCAAGTCATAAAAAATTGATGAAATGGGATAAATAATTAGGATGGAAAGTAAAAAGAGGATAAATAATTACTTGACTCCTAAATTTACACATATTTTTCTGTTTAACAACATGGGAATGATGGAGTTTGTAAACGAATGCTTGTCAATCTGATAAATAAATATTACAGCGGGAAGATCCACATAAACCCAAACAATAGACCCTGCGTGTACATCACACACTTATTTCAGCAACACAAAATAAACAAATAAAAGAACACACTTGCACATGCACTTGCACGTGCACACACAATTTAGATATATAATATAGCGATAATCAACGAGCCATTGGAGGTGCAACAATTGGTGGCGTCACTCCCTCTCGCTTCCATTTCTCAACATTCCCATCCCAACCTTCAAAACAAATACAATATCAAAAAGGTAACTAAATATTATTGGGTCCCAACGGGCCTAGCATTTTAGTCACCAGGCCCATTGGGCTTGATCTTAACGGACTCAGAGAAATGAATATATATATACCTAAGGTGGGATCAACACCACGGTTGTTGAGTTCACGGTACTCTTGAGAAAGAGAACAAACACAGCAGCAAGCATGGACCAAGCAATCGGAGTAAGGAGCCTCCGGCAGCGAAAACAGCCGCCGCAACTTTGAACGGTACATGCTCCCATAAATCCACCGGCAATGCCCCAACACAAAGTAGATGCACCCTTGCGCATTCCCCGCTACACACCAGTACATATAATGTATTAGCTAAAAGCTCCAACTGACAGTTGAATGACTAATTATAATTTTATATTAAGACTTACAAGTAGTGCCAGCATCAACCACCTCGGCCATCTGCCCGAAGGGAATGCATGGACAGAAACAGCTCAACCAACCTGCACATAATAACCATTTAAACTTGGAAAAAATATTAAATTAAACAAAAAAGTTGGTTACCAGAAGAAAAGAATTATTATTACAGTTAGAGGGATCGTCCCAGCAGTCATAAAGGCCAGTGGTCCACTGCCCCACTGGGGGCTGGTTTGATGGAGAATGTGAAGATTTCGGTTTAGGATCCATCGATCGATTGATATAGCTTAGCTTAATTAGATTGATGGATGAGTCAAGTCGAAGCTGCATCTTATTTATAGGCTTCATCTCTTGATGTGCCTGTTTGGTTTTGGGCAACTTAGATTTACATGGAAATTTCATTTCATCATTAATTTAAGTCCTTCCTACTCATTGATCAAATCTTTCAATTACAGAAAAATATATATGATAGGTTTGACAAACAAATATCTGAAATTATAAGGAACTTTCTCCACTCGAATACAATAATAAGGCAATATGATATCTGGGCATCACACTTGGATGTGTGATGTTTGATTTATCATCAGATTAATCAGAAGTTTGCGTATAAGTTATGATTCTTATATTTTAAAATGTTACGATGTTTGAATCAGAACTATAATATTATTCTTACATTAAAAAAATAAAGAAACAAGAATTACAATACTCTGTGTTATCTATAGAGTATAGTTTTTTTAGAAGAAAAATGTTTGGTAGACTTGTGGTTAGTTTCTGGGAAGTTGCGAATCTTGGTCGTTGACAAGTAACATTTCTGGGAATGATCATCGCTGCTATATGCATTCATTTTCTTCAAATGTAATTTGTACACTCTACATAGCCGTGTCTACAACTATTTCAGCATGTATATGTTAATGTGGGTTAATTTGATTTTCATTCAATAAAAAGTAATTAATTAAGGGATCATCCAAATAAAATGTAAATGAGTGAACAACTTCATGTCAAAAGGAAAATAGAGATTATTCATGCTAATTATAAATCACTAATATAAATTTGGGGTAATTCCACGCAGTTCACCAAAAAAATTTGTATTCTCATGTAGGTCATAAAAATACAAATTTTTTTAATGACCTATGTGAAATTACCCCTATAAATTTAAATCATCTCTTTGAAATGTGTGTCTCAAACAGGTGTACTATACACTTGAAAACATTAATGATCTATTTTAATCATTCATTTATTTTATAAATACCATGAACTATGACACATTTTCATGTCACTACGGTGAACTATTTTAAGAATCAGTTCAATACGGGAAAGTTTCATAAAGGGTCATCGTTAATAGAACTAACAGAAAAACATTGTTTCAGATATTTTTTTAAAAAAATACCCAATCTGCCCTTCTATTATAAAATAAAAAAAATAAAAACCAAATTGATATTGTGCTTCTTCTTCGTTCTTCGTTCACACAACCCTAACTAGTCCCTCCTTCCCGGAGGTGCGGCCGCGAAGGACTAGGCTCCACACTTGTCAGGGAGTTGGCAGAGAGGAGAGAGAAGTCGGAGATCGGACTGAGACCCAGGCCGGAAGCTAGCAACTCGCCGGAGGTGTTTTCCAAGAAAACAAAAAAATAGAGCAAGAAGTCCAGTCTGAAAACCGTGGAAATCGAGCTCGAAAAAGGCCTTAGGCACCTCCTACAAACCTTTTACAGACAGAAATTCAGAGCCGAAGTCACCAAAAGCTTGCCAGAGTATTCATCGGAGAATTACTGAAAAACAGGGCATGGTGAAACAGCGGGGAGGAAGGTGAGCCCGACCTTCTCAGCCTCTCCTTGACCTCATTGCCGGAAAAAATAAGAGAAAAAAAGCCGTCAGAGCTTCGCCGGAAAAGTTGTAACATTAGTAATCGATTAGAAACCGAGCTCGAACCGATCCTAGTAGCACCAGTTTTCAGACAAAAAACCCTCCTGTTCTGTCTGAGACCCGACCCGGAAAGTAGAAGATCGCCTGAGTAGTTTCCCAAGAACTAGAAAAAACAGAGTATCGGTTTCAGTGAGACAGTAAGAGGATTCGAGCTTGAAAGGGCTCTTGGCGCCTCCTTGATACCTTCTTCAGTCAGCAAGCGAAGCCCAAGGTCATCAGAAGGTCGCCGGAGTAGTCGCTGGAAAGCTACTGAAAAACAGAGCAACAAGAAAGGTCCAAAAGCATAGGAAAATCGAGCTCGAAAGAGCTCCTAGCACCTCCCTGAAACCTAAAACAAATAGCAACATAAGCCAGAAGTCGCCAGAAAGTTTTTGGAAAACAGAGCAAGAAGAAACAGTGCCCAAAAAGAGGAACCAAGTTTGGAAGAGCTCCTGGAACCTCCCAGATATATTGTAAAGTTAGAAACACAAGCTTGAAGCCACAAGAGTGTCGCCAGAGAGTTTCTGAAAACAGAGCATCGTCATGGAAGCCTCCCGAGACAGAGCCTCACCGGGGAAAGGTTCAGAGCTTCATGGAACTGAACTGTTTCTGTAAATTGCAACAGTTAAAAATAGAACCTCATAAGGATCTCGCCAGAGCTGCTTATTCGTGTCATAGTTCTCGGAGAACGAGACGGCGGTCCCTTGGGGCGAGTCGTTGGAGAACGGGACGACGGTCGCTGGAGGTGTGGTCAGAGCATTCTGATTGCTCAGAGTTATGAAATTGTATAATGAACAGTAGAGAAGGAAAAAATGAGTTCAATGACACATGTTTGAAAATTTAAATGATATTTAAGGGTATTTTGGTCATTTCACACTAAATTTAACAGAGTTATGGATGATGACATGTAAAAATAGTTCCCGTATTGAATTGGCTCTTAAAATAGTTTACCATAGTGACATGAAAATGTGTCATAATTTACGGAAGTGAACATGAATTATTCCTTTAATTTACACCATAAAAAGTGATTTTCACCTAAATAATAGTCAAGGAAAATAACAGTCATAGCAAAAGTCAAAACCCAATATGAAAAATTCAACACTTCTAATATTACAAGTCTCAACTTAATTATGCATGTTTTAGAGTACATTTAAATCATAATTCCGATAAACAAAATTATAAAATGTTATTTGAATCTCAATATATAAAACCTCATAGTTGGAATTATTCGATCTTGATTTCGTGAATTGTCATTGCTAGAACATTTAAATTTCATCTTTTCCTTTAAAGAACAAAACATGTTATAAAAGAAGTAAAAGGAATTTAAGGAGTCAAAGATTGAGATCCAAAGCAAGTGGGTTCTTTTTAGTAAACCTTGAGTTTAGGTCAACGGCCATGGCGATAGGACCACTATAGACGCATCTCGATCTTGAGTTGCGTGAACGATCCCAACAATGATGATGCGCTATCAATTAAGTTCCCTCTACCCTTTTTATTCCCCATACCTTCTTACTTGTCAACTTCATTGAGTTTGAAATGTGACAATCAAGTTTTGAAATGTGACCCATTATTTGTATTCTATGTAAGTTTGAGTATAAATCGTTTTTTTATTATATATTTTGGTTCAAATTTTGTTAATCTAACTATTTCCTTTGGTACTTTCAGAAAAAAAAAACTATTTCCTTTGGTTTCACAAAATTTCAAGAAGTGAATAAAAGGAATTATAATTTTTGAGTGGCTTACAACCATTTGATTTTCCAAACGAGCTAAACCGGCTCTTGAAAAATAACTTATATTTTAATGTGTTATAATCTTATCTTTTTTTTGATCCCTAACTACCAAGCCCACCTACACAAATAAACATCTATCCCACCCTCCTAAACTAACAACTACCTAAACCCCACGGAGCATACCGAGGGAACCCCAGCCGAGGCCAGGACCGACCGAGACTGGACCACCAGCGCTAGTGCTATCTCCGTTATAATCTTATCTTAATTTAAAAGAAAAGTTGATGTCTATTAACTTCATTATTAGAGATATTTAGTTTTAAAAAGTTAATTAAGCATAAAAAAATAATTAATGGGTGAAAAATTATTAATTTAAATATACTAAAGAGATGCATGAATCAAGGCAATTATAAAATGTAGTTTCAAAAATTGATAAAGCATCGAAAACTAACTTGTACGAATTGATTCACTCGTGTTAGATTAGCTCAATTCAAAAATCGAATTACTATTTATATTTTAAAGTCGTAGAATCACTTCAGGTCCGATGACTTCAAGATAAATTCGCAATACCTTGAATTTCAAATTATAATTGAGTTTTCAGATATATATTAACTCTGTAGTCTCGAATTATGCGTAAAAATTTATGAAAAAAAATGACCACCATCTGCAAATTTGAAAAGAATGTGTATCACACTAAGAATTCAAAACCTTTTAAAAAGTTTGCAGGTGAATTTAATGCGTCGGGTAAGGCGACTCAATGGCTAATTCGCATTCTCTTTTAGGGTAAAAGTAAAAATAAAAACGTAAATAAAGTAGATCAACTAATAATCTTCGATTTGATATAACTTTGGGTCACATTGGATTAAATATGAGGGCGTTGTGTTCTCTGGATAATTATGCTGCGATTCTAATCCATTTTGCTCTATTTCACATGTTTTCTGCACATATGCACCAAACATATCTGAAGACGTAAAGTGGTACAAAAAAAAACTCCAAATACCATATAACGAGGGAAATTCGACACTAAATGTGGTTAAAAAGGTGTCAACATGGACACCGAAAGGACCCACATCAGTGCTTGAGTTTGAGTATAGGACGAGAAAATTACAAGTTGACTTCGACACTAGAAATGATGAGTTTGATAGCCGACTAGAAGTAGAACGGCTGGCCAGGGAAGACAAGGAAAATATAGATTGATAGGCTAGGTACTAAAAAAGAAAGAGCAAAATTGGCAGGGCAGAAAACCATCATATATCCTTAACCGATCAATTATGGAAGCATTGCATCAAAAAATAGAGGAAAAGATGAATGAAGATTATAAAGAATTTCTAACCAAACGACACAAGGGGTGTTTCCAAGTGAAAATCTGACCCACTCGCAAAATTGTGGATGAAAAATTAAAGCACCTATTGTTACGTAATTATACAATAATATTAACAAATTGTGGAACTTGAATAAAATTATAAATACTAATAAAATGAAAATTATAAAGATACATGAACCTTTATAAATAAATTGATACAAACTCTGGAATAGTCGAGGCGTGTTGGACACTTTCCTTAAAGTGTATTCGCTCTCCCTTGGGTGTTGGAATCAACGAGCGTACACCTCCCAGGATACAACGACTTCGAACTAGCACCGTACACCAAATGTCTAGTTCTGACGAAGTTGAACTTGACTTTTTCTTTATCACCAAATCGTACGAACTTTTGTAGAGAAGAAATGTAGAATAGAGAGAACAAGAAAACAGTAGTTCTTGATATTTGGATGATTGAAAATTGAAGAGAAAGACCATCTATTTAGAGTCTCATCTCTTCCATCTCTTGAATTCTAAGAATGAATGCCAAATTAAAGATAAAAATGAAAGCTTGTAACCTATACATTCAAGAGTATTAAATCACATTCAAAACTTGAAATGCCAACTCATTGTTATTCATTAGGTAGATTAATATGAATTTAAATCATATAATATAAATATAAATTATATAATATCATCTTAAATCATATATTATCCAACAATCCCCCACATGAATGAAATTGAGTGACGCTAACAAAAAAAACGACACAAAAGGGCACGAGTAGACTCAACACGATATGGTGATAGATTCTACGATCAATACCTGTATATGATAGGTACGGGATACCTTTGAACCTTCTCTTATGAAAACATGTCGACTTTACTGGCTGACCAATAGGCGCGATGTCCTTGAATTGTTCTACCGTTTGTGTAAATGATAACATGCCTCACGCAGGTATCTTCCTGACCCAAGTTCGTTTCTCAT
>JAYMTP010003947.1:0-15898 GCA_036897365.1 Geranium brycei | reverse complement strand
ATTACTACCAGCGAGCGCCTAGACCAGGGACTCCCCCTGTCTTTGAGATCCTCCTCAATTCCACTCTTCGAGCAAACGCCTATGCTCGGATAGTCACTGTCTTCAACAGGTCGTGAATCTTCAATCACGAAAGCACAAAACCCTAATCACTCAAACACTCAATCTTCTCAATTGATGTTTAGTGAAGTACACCGTTCTTAACAAAACATACAGCCTTCTAACACGCCAGTCCTGCACGCTTAGAAGCTCTGAATATTTGCACAGAAGAACGTCGAGCTGCTAAGGGGGAAGCTCTCGACTTTTATAGCAGCTTACTAGGTCTTGAGATATCGCACGTCTCTTTACTTTTCCTTCAAGAGGTCTCTTTTCATGCAAGAACGAATCTAGACGTATATTGAGTTTCCTAACTCATGTAGACCAAGAATATAGCGAGGAGTCAACCTCCAAAGATATTCTAATACAAAACGGAAACTTGAAACATGGAAACTTAGAAAACAGAAACTGCCAGAAATTAAACCGACAGTATATGCCGAATGATGTCTTACCAAACGTTTGGAACGTGTAGGCCGACATCTTTCTTTGTACTAAAAAATACAGCCAATTTTAACCGTAACAACAGGTTTGGCTTGATACATGTCAACACCACTTTGATTGCATTGACTCCTTCAACTATTAATTAGCTTAAACTTTTAGTTGAGCTGGTATTTCTAATATGATATCAGAAGTAACGAGTTTGAATCCCAAAACATACGAAAATTTGTTTAATTTATTTCTCTCTTATATATTTGTCAAAAAAAACTTATAAAAGAAATAATGATTGTTAAATTTGAATTGGGGTGATTCCAAAGAATATGGAATTCAAAAGAGAAGAATTGTGAGGGGGTGCTTAGTATGCATTAACAAAGAAAGAAAATAGAGAGGCCGGCGGCTTAGTTCATCACCACGAAACCCAAGTTCCACTAGGCATTTCCATAGACACCCAAGAACATTTCCCTCTTTTTCAACATTCAAATGACACACTCATCACTCCACAAACATTCTTGACTCGGCCATTTAACCTCACCCTCACGTCTCTATCTCTTCCCTTGTTGCACCTATAAATATCACCGCTTCAAGTTCGAGATCGTATACCAAGAAACACTTAACTTCTTTTCTCTTTTCTCCATAACAAGAGCCTTTTGGAACATTCTCAAACCATGGCTACCTCGTCAAGAAGCTCCATGCTCCTCACCTGCCTTGTCTTTTTTCTCATCTTGAGCTTCCCAATTCCATCTATGGAAGCGAGGAAGGTCCTAAAGGCGGGTCCTTTGGAAGGTAGCTTGGTTCTGAGTGCCCTTCCCAAGGGTCAAGTCCCACCTTCTGGTCCTAGTGGTAGAGGTCACGATTTGGATCCTCCGATGCGCTTCACCATTCACCTCGCCAAGATTGACCGGATTCTCCAATCCTCCGTCCCAAGTCCAGGCGCCGGCCACTAGCTTGTTCCTATCTTCCGGTTGATCATAAGATTAAGGATATGATTATAATACATGCGTTTTAATTAACTTCGAGTATTTTTGGTTATTTTATCATAATATTATCAATGTAAATGTGTCGCATTGATCATACTTGATATTAAGTTTATTTGGTGTTATGAATCGTGATGATGATATTGTTTGTATACTAAAAATTGTATGATAGTGAATGAACGTGGGGTTAGACTTTGTTTAAATAGTAAATTAATGAAATATGTATGCAACAACTTGTATGGTCAGAGAGCCACGAAGGCTCATGTACAGTACGTGAGAAGAGGGAGGAGGGTTTTGATTAGCACAATTATTTATTTATTTAAGTCAACCACAAAGTCAGTATATAATAATCTTGGTAGGCTATTTGTGACGTAGAGATAAGTAGGCCAGCCAACGGGAGCCAATAAAAAAATACATATCTAACAAACAAGCTGCACTTATTTTGTACCCATAATCATATACTTTCTATTAACCATTCTACATATGGGGGCAAATTTACAATCTTTCTGTTACGACAAATTAAAGGGTTAAAATTAAAGTGCTCATTTATGAAAATTATTAATAGAGAGAATATATATAACAACAAAACCCATATTCACGTCCAAACTAAAAAAGAGCTCAATAATTCTTTGTAAATAATCATAATTTGTATATTATTTTGGTTTTTTAACATTGAAAAAAGATACGATTTTGTTGTTTTATCAAATCATAAATAATTTATTTTCTATTTTCTTTACATATGATTTCTACTGTATTCTTTAAATTTTATTCGTCTTTGAGCGTGACACTATTCAATGGAATCTCTTGAAAGAACGCAACACCTTGCTTTGATTTTTCTCTTCAATTGATTTTCACAAAGTCAAAGTGAAGATGAAAATGCAAAGTATCAAAATGCATTTCCCTGCCATTTTCATTTTGGAGCTTATTTTACGCACGACAATGTATGGTTATTCTGGGATGCTAGTTTTAGACAAAGTATATATGCCATGATTGAGACATCGTGATCATGATTAATTTTAGAAAAAAAGTAATGGGCTTAGTAAGTATACACATATTGAGGGAATACACTACCCTTGTAATGGAAACACAATGCACGAAAAATGTAGACACTATTAATTTATACACGCAGTGATACACATGGATATAAGAAAATAGACATTGAGGAAACACACAATCCTTGTGATGAAATAGAAAGATACACAAAATGACAACATTACGAAAATGCAAAATGGAAGCACCAGTAGTAAGCCTACTTATATTTAGTTCACCCAATTTCACACCCCTCGTTACACAAATACATGATGAATATGATAGTGGGATGAACTCCTCTACAAACTATCGATTAAACCTCTATATTATTATAAAAATAACTCAATTAAATTTACAAAGAGAAATTACTCAATAGATTTGATGATTTCAACTAAAACAATTGATTTTAATTTATTGATACACGTTTTATTGTTTTTGAAACATGTTTCATTTTTTCAGCATTGTAACGAGATGTTAAATCAGTTGTAACGAGGGGAGAGGTGTAATGAGGATCCTGGGTTCCATACTATAGTCAATGGGTAAATCCTGTTGGGGGAGAGGCGTAACGAAGGTCCTAGGTCAAAAGGCTAAAATAAAATTACCATCTAAATGCCCTATCGTGTGGTCTAAAATTAGTTTGTAGGCATGTATTTGAAGTATAGGTTCGTGGCTGATTACATCCCTATATGTTAGGGTATAATTTATTTAGTTTGTCAAACTTTACATAAGTGGTTCTCAGTTGATTATATCCCTATAAATACATATCGTAATTAAAAAGGTTTTTGTTTGATTTTCCATTCTAATACATAATAACATGAGATAATCAATCTTAACAAAATTTGAATTAAATATATGCTAAGTAATCTAAATATCTGTATGTATTCTACTTGCTTTTAGAAAATGTTGAACGTGATTATGGGTAGTTACATCCCCATAGTCATGAGCTAAGCTCCAATGAAAAATCTTGCATGCTTGTATAATTAATTGCCCAACTTGGTCTACCAAAGGTGGCTGGATATAGACTTGATTATCTTATATAAGCTATAGTCCTATTCGATTTTCTCCCAGAAGCGAAGCTAGGGAGTGTATAGGTTACTTTGAGTTGCTAGTGAACTCAAGACTGATAGCTAACATATGACCTCAATATCATTTAGTATGCTAGGGTGTGTGGTTAGCACATACTCACAATTTGGTATATGCTCAATCTTATCGCGAGATCGGGGCCTCGAACTCTTTGAATTACATTAGTGGTCACATGAACTTGGGAATCTGACAGTGGCCGCGAAACTTTGGCACATATGCGTGTGTTTTTAGAGGCTGGCCTCTATTCTCACTCGTTATTTAAGAGGAACATATGCAATCCTAACAATAGGTGTAGGGGCAGGTCTAGGGAGAGGGAAATTTTGTTTGGAAATTACATTTGCCCTCCCTGAATATAATATAACCATAGACGTTGGTAAAATCTCATTGTTTTTTTTTCAAACAATGAGGCTTTAATAACGTCTGTAAATAAAAAAATGTTAAGGCTTTACCAACGTATTGTTTTAAGGTAATAAAGCTTCGACAATCTCGCCAAGATTATCTTGGTCTCACGCTCTTTTATTGTTTTTATAATTTAACCTTCCTAAATTATTTTTTCAAACAAACTTTCTTAACTTATTAGTAAGATTACACCAACGTATTATATGACTACATCTAAATGGTTCAGTGTATTACATGTTTGTTTCGAGTATATAATTAACATGTAACACAAAACTAGATCATATAAATTCAAAATGTCATTGTATAGATAGGCTACATATTAAATGTTCATGTGCACCAAACAAGTTTAAAACGAATCGAAGATCTCACTATCAAGTTTACTATCATAATAAGTTATCGAATTATATTAATTTAAATAATTACAATATTATGTTACTAAAATAGAGAACAATAATAATTTGCACCATTATATTCATTCATATTGTTTTGCTTTAATTTAATTTATATCGGTTAATTTGTATTCATTGTTCAGTGAATCATTACATACGAATTATTGTTATAGATAAATGGGTCGAGTTGTTAACGAAACGGCTGATCTCTTGTTATGTTAAAAATATGACATATGCTAGTTTTAATCTAACTCGAGCCGAGTTTGAGCTCAATCTTAGGTCGTTTGTGAAATGAATCCAGCTCGAGTCAACATATCGGGATTTATAAAGCTTGCAAACCGACTTGTTTCGTATTTATATACACATGGAGGTTAAATTCGAATTCAACTAAATTATAAATAATCAAGCTAGAATTAGTTTTTTATATGAATTTAATAATTATTTTATTAATTTAATTAATTATGTTATTTATAAAGGTAATTTTTAGTGTGTAATTTTGCCCCCCTTAAAAAATATTTCTGGATCCGCCCCTGACTAAAAGAGAAAATGACACACCTAATTATATATGTTTCACACTCTGATACCATAACTTTTTTCTTCTCTTTTTAGTATCTTAACTATCAGTTTGGTACATGTGTCTAAACTTTGTTTACAGAAATTTAAAATGACCAAACTATCCATATTTGTCATTATAATTTTCAAAAGTATGTCATTGAGACCGTTTTTTCCTTACTTTCTCCTACTCCATTGTAACTCATCCGACTCACGGTGTTGGACCTCGAGCTCTCCGAATCCTCCTCCTCCGCGGTGTGGTCCTCTTTGCCGGAAAAGGTCGAAAACAAGCTCATCCGTACACCGCCGGATTTTCTCAGTCCTTCGCCAACTCTGCTCGTTCCTCGCCGTATCCGGGATTTGGGAGTAGAGGACGTCAGAGCAAGAGCGACCAAACTCACCTCGCCGACGATTGAATCGAACCCAGCTCACTGAAAATCGAACCGATTTGCAAAATTGGCCGAACCCACCTCGACGTCTCGCCACCTTGCCGAACCTAAATGCCGCTGTCGCCGTGAGCTTGCCGGAGAAGACACCAATGTATTTTTTTAGTTTTTTTTTTTTTGCAGACAATGGTAGTTTAGGTATTTCACGTATTGTAGGTAGCGCGTGCAAGTATGTGACCCGTTTTTGCCGTTAAATCTAACGAAATGTTAAATGTTAGAGTACCAAATTGTAAAACAAGCATAACTAAGTGCAGTAAACTTTTTTTTTTACTAAAATGTTGTGAACAACAAGGTCAAGTAAGAACTCAAAACAACAACCTACACAACTTCAACGAACCACTAAAATTCAACCCGAACTACGCACCACAACCAAGGTACAACACTAGAAATACTGGTCACACCAATAGTACCCCCGATAAAACCAACAACATATATTGCAAATGCAAGGGCAAGGACTATTAATGGAGGTAAAGTATGTGTAGAACAACGAAATAGTCTAAACCTTGGGTGAAATCCTTAATCATGTACGATAAACATGATTAAAAACAACAACACATTGGCGGGAGAGATCAGGACATATGTCCAGATGATACAGTCATGATAAAAAATATGGGGAATTCAGTTTGTAAGATCTCTCGAGACTTATAATTGAGAAAAATAGGAATGCTGCTGAGAAACCCTAAAGATCCAAAAGCAAACAACCTACCCAGCCATCAGGATGAGGTGAATATTATCACTGTGGCGCAAAAGGGAGGTCTTGCCTAATAAGAGAATAATATGGTTGAACAAAGCATCTACAACCATCAATGTGTTGAAGGGGAAAGGCAATCTCACTGAAATAGCAAATAAAAGTTTAAGTACCGGTTACGGGATTATTCCAAGACATCACAATCACAAATGTTAGCAATGATACTAAAGTCGATCATGCAATAGTGCTTCTTAGTGTTGAGACATCTTTGCCTGAAGATGGAGATGAGTAGAAAACTCTAAGCAAATTACACAATGGAGATGAGTAGCAGATGGTTAGCATTTTCATGGAGCTCTTCACATGACCGCGAGGAGGAAACTAGCACACATCCAATAACTCGATCCTAATTAAAAGACTATGCTCGTAGCTCAATTTTGGATTTCAAAAGGCGTGCAAATGTGGAGGGCCTTGTGCACGGGTGCAGAAACGGGCAGATTCAAACAACATATCACCTACTCGTAAGGGACATCCGCAACCTAATCATCCCATAGTCTGTATGTGCTGTGTTTGAATTTGCTTGAAAAATAAGTCATCCCATAGTCTCTGTGCCCTTTTGAACTAATGTAATTTCCATTCTTTTACTGTGACAAGTCTCAAGGCTAATAAAAATGATGATTCATGTTTGATAAGCTATATAGGAAAAAGAAGAGCCATATCTTCTCCCCATAAAATCATTGACAATCAAGTTTGTGATAGCCTGTAACTCGTTTTGTTCATAACACAGATAAAAAATTCTCATGCAGAAAAAATAAAACTTCAATCAGGGATGACCCAGAAACCTCTATGGTGAAACCTCCTACACTTCCATTGATCTTGTAAGTCATTGATTTATGCTACTTCAACAATTAGCATTTACATCACTGATCTAGATTTAGAACCCAAAACTCTTCTGAAATAGCAGGCTTAGAGTTGAGAGTTCCTTAAAAATAGAAAGGCACTTGTGCAATTGTAGAGAAAAAAGATATATGAGAAAATGGACCATTCCTGGGCTTGTGTTGGAGAGACTTTAAATGCCACAGTGTCCTCACTTTCATTTTCCAGGTCCATATCTCTATTAATCACCGAAAAGATATTTCATGCAGGCAAATAAAGAATTCAGTCTCAAGATTGGAAAATGTCTACTTGTTTTACAATCCAATCAAATAACATTAATTGGAAATCAAAATTTGGAATGTACATTGATTCAAGATCAATAATACGTGCGTGTAACTTTTACATCAATAATAAGACAACCACCTTAAATAATCCATATTTAATGAATTAGGTGAACTGCAGAAACAGCCTAACATGCTTCCCCAGACAGATTCATGCACAGCTTGAATTGAAAAAAAACAGAGCCACAAACACATATATGTACATAAGAATATAAAAACCCCACCTTCTTATATACTTTATACACAGATATATTTAAAATTCAAAACCACCAACATCTATGGTGCAATGATGCAAAATAGATTGTCCAAACCCAAACAGCTAAACAATCAGTCTGTCATCTGACCTAAGATTTAACAAAATTGGGAAATGGAACAACATCATCCAACTTTTGTCCATATCATATGACCCCAAAAAACATAATTCCAAAACAATATTAATAAGCCCTTTGGTTTCTCATCAAGAAAACATAGAGACAAAATGGCTAACAAGGTACCTGATGGGTTCACAACAACTGAGACAAGTAAACCTGGGACTGTAACACAGTTTTCCCAATCCTGAAACCCGGGACAACGGTAAATGCCACCAGGGGATCGAATTCAGGCACGTTGTTGAACGGCTCATCAGCTACACTCTCCATGTACACTTCCGAAAACCGGTCTCCCCTACTGATCATGTAGATCGAAGCCTCGGGCTGGAACGAGAAGGCAAGGTAATGCAGGACCAAAACCCGCTTTGCCATTTCAGCAAACGCGGAAAAGAAGCTCGTCTCTGGGAATTTTCCAGCATTCACAAGGTTTCTCTGCTCCATGTTCCCAAAAAAACATGTCTCCATCCGGGGATGGACAAGCCTCAAGTACTTGGCCCTGCAGAATCTTGCAAGCGCCGAATTGGGCTTCTTGGAAACATACTCTCTTGGTTTCACTGATTTCAGCTCCATGAATCTCTCGAAAAAGGTCTTCTTGTTGCTCTTGAAAAGGGCAAAATTCGGACGGTTGAAACCATCAAACATCTGATCGCAAACATAGGACTCGAACGCGAAGCATCTGTGGTCTGGTTTCCAATAAACAACGCCCGGTTGGATCGAATCGGCTGCTGCTTCGATATCCCAATCAGCTGACTTCATTTCTCCAATCATCAACCGGACAAAGCTCCTAACAGACTTAACTGTATGTCTTAGAACAATATTGAAATGCTTAGGAGTTATCCCCGAAACGTGAAGGTCCTCCAGCAAAGACAATTGACCACTCTGATTCAATCTCTTCTCAATCGACTTGTTGTTCCGATTCGCCTCCTCCAATTTGCTTCTTAAAGCCGCGACCTGCGATTCTTTATCGTTCGCCTGAGCTTCCAGCTTCTTCCCCATGATCTCGTAAGTCTTCAAAAGACTCTTCTGTTCTTGAACTTCAGCCAAAGCCAGAGCGTTCTCCGGCAGGCTATGGAACTGCTTCTTGACAAAACACTGCTTCAATTCAGACAAGTTCTTGAGCTCAGACACAACTGTCTGATCAGCGTCATGAATCCCATCGACATCGTATGGCGATTGAGCAAGCTGCAGCTGAGCATAAGAGGCCTTCACGGTAGAGACGCTCGCGAAGAGATTAGCAAGCAAAGCTTCCAAGGCAACAGCTTTCTCCTCCTCCTCCTCACTCTTCTTCTTCTTCTCGAAAGAATGAGCTAAGCTCCCAACTCTAGCTCCAGCTTTCCGGTCATCGGAGCTCTTCTGCTTCTCCTTCACCTTCATAACCCCATCGTCCGGGACGATCCCGGAAACAGCTCTCAAGTGAAGAACTTTGGCGAAGGTTCTCGCCAATTTGCTCTTTCCGGGAGTCACAGCAGAGGGCTTCACAGAATCCATCTCCTCTGCAGACCAAAAACTTGATGATGATCGAGGTTAGTGATGATGAGGGTTGTTCGAGAAACAGAGGTTTGTGTTAATGTGCTTTCTTGAACGCTTAGACCGAGGCCATTAGAGCAAGGTTTTGTTTCTATCAAGCTAAGCTTTGCTTTCCCTTTTGGAACAAGGGTCCAATTGGGCTTCTTTTGAGAAAGGAAACGGTAACAAAAAATAAAATAAAGATGGATTTTTTGGAAAGGGAATGATAAAAAAGAGAGGAAGGAACAGAACAAGAAACAGAGAGCTCAAAACACAGAAGACGCGTTCGTTTGTTTAAAAAAACAGCAAGATAGGCTTATGTCATGGAGCACGAGACACGACCACGACGTTTCAGACGGTTCTAATAAAAATATTCTTTTCTACTCTGCCATGCAGTTTCAAATTTCAAAACAAGTGCCATAAAATAATTATTATCTTCCATTATTCCGAACCAGACAAAAAACATGGGGAAAATAAGTCCAAATTTTTCTGAAATGTAAATATAATTACTTTCTGACAAAGCATCCATTTTTGAATGTTGAAAACTCCATAGCACCCAAACAAAATCAATTTTTTTCTTGACTAACATGTAAATAAACTAAATAAAAATTTCTGACTATATTACTCTAAATTCTCAAAAGAATTTATGTGTGGATTGATTTTAAACCGTCGAATCTAGTGATCAAATGAGAATTTTCTTAGTAAGATATTTGAATTCTGATAGTCCCTGTTTGTAAAAGATTTTTAATAAATATATGGAATTTTATGTTAATTGGTATTTTTTTAAATAATAATAATCTCTCCTTGGCCTTGCCTTGATGAGAGTGACAACCTAGTGGATTTTCCCAAGGATACTATTATATTATTATCTCCACAAATTTTGCCAAAAAATCTAGAAAAGAAAAGGACAATTCAACGTAAATTTATGTCAGTCTAGTAGACAATGACATATTCCTAAAACTTAATTCAAAGTCTACAAAATCCCATATGTTAATTTAATTTAATTCGGAGAGTGAATATATGACGTGGATCATTTACTTGCAGAGTCGGCGTGCAAACTCACGTGGGTCTGTTAAAGTTGTCACGTTGTTTGTTCTCCTAAGGTTAAAATGGTAATATAGAGATTATAGGTGTAGATCAGGACTATCCCCAGCCGTTGGATCAAAACTGGTCTGATCCAACGGGTAATGGATGCTCCTGGACACAGTAAATAGCGTACCTGGCAATCGAGATGACTTATTGGGTCGACGTCGACGAGGGACAAATCAAGTTGGGACCATTAGCTGTTCGGTGCCGACCTTGAAACATGAATAGCACAACACTAAGTAGATTGATTTTTGAAAGCAAAAGCATTTGTGTGACGGGAACATGTTTTAGGCATGAGATGAGAAGGACTAACCTTTGGGTCACGAAACGAAACCGTCCTTTGAAGGTAAAAAAATAGTGATTTGATTTCAAAAAATATACATATTATAGAAAATGGGAAAGAAATCGGAAACGAATCAGAGGTAAGTTGACTCTCCTATTACACAAAATCTCGAATTAGTTTAGTTGAGAGAGAGACGGAGTGCGTGAAATGACGAGAAAGGACACATGATCGAGGCATTGGAATTCACTATACTGACATGACGGTTATACCCCTCTCTACTTCCATAGCCGTTGTGACTGTATAACGGGAGGTGGGGAGGGGTATTATGGGAAAGTAGTACTGGTGGGACCCAGCATGATGATTATGCCTACTCGTGGGCCCCTTGGCATATGCCACCTGGAACAGCTGAGTTGTGTGTCACCAGATGACATAGGGAAGTCTTTACAATTTTTCTTCCTATATTTTTCTGTGGAATTTAAATTATTGTCTGTAGAAAATAGTTCCAATTGTTTATTGGGTTCCTCGACCAACTTTAATGGGTTGTCCTTTGTCATATTTGTAATAAAATGATAATTTTCATTTTTTATGGGTTGACATATTTGCATTCCAAATGCAAATTGTTAAATTTGTTATAATAGGTTGTCATATTTGTCAACTCACTCTAACAAAGTTGACATAATTTTAATAATAATATATTATTTTAACCAATGATTAAATGCATCAAATTTGACAATTTGAGTTGGAGTTGCATGATAATATAACAAGTATAATTGAGTAATAATTTTTGTATTTTAGCAACTCTTATTGGAGTTGCTCAATTTCAATAAGAGTTGCTAAAATGCAATAATAATTAATTAATTAATTATAGTTATTATATTGTCATTCAACTCCAACCCGAATTACTAAATTTTGATAAAAGTATCGATCACTACCAATTTTTCAATAGTATTAAATTTATGTCAACTTTGTTATAGTGAGTTGTCAAATATGTTAATCCACACTAGTAAATTGGGTAATTTGCATTTGCAATGCAAATATGTCAACTCCGTTAAAAATGAAAGTAGGTAGATGAATTTGGAATTATCAAAGCATTTATTAATAAATGGTGCATGAATTTGTGTCATGTTTCTAATCTATACAATGTAAGTGTTTGGTTAGAGATTAAGTTCATTTACATATTTAAACCAAGCAAATGTTTACCATAAATAAACAACATAGTAACCAAGTCTAACTGATCCTTATTATGTTATTCGTCCTTTAATTTTCTAATAAAACTTTTTATTTTAAAAAAAAATTCATAATTTCATGTGTCTTAATGTTACCTACTCTCATGTGTGTAGAGTGGATTAATGATTCAAATTACATACTACTTTATACACGAAAATGTTAGTTCGTAATAATTATACATATAAATTATTACTTCATAGATTAAGTTTTGATACTATGTTACAACTCAACTTGGTTAAAAACTCAAACTAATAATTTGAGTTTTAAATTTATACATAAAAATTCTTCTCCTACACATGTGACGAGTTTTTAGCCAATGGGAATTAAGAATATGTGACGTGTTCTTAGTCAATGGGAGTTAATTAACTGAAAATGATGTATAATTGATGAGAGATATTTGACATTTTCCCTACTTATAAATTAACGATGTGGTGAACAATTAGCTTGGACCTGACCCCAACTTAGTAATCTGCCCTCTCGGTATCTATACAGGGGCGGAACTACAGCCCCCCAACCCCCCCCCCCCCCCCCCCCCCTCCCCCCGCGATTTTAAGAATTTCAAATTTGGCAATTTTATCCGAAAATTTCAATTGTCCCTCCTTGAATTCTAATATATTTAAGAGCTGTATAAATGTAATAAAATGTTTCTTTAGTTTAGTGGTAAAAGTTCACTCTCACCTCCCTGAGAGGTCATGAGTTTAATCCTCACAATTGACAACACTTCTACACCTAAAAAGTTTCATCATAAATATATAGCTTTACGGACGGGTCATGAATTATAGAAAAAACTCTTGGGGTTATGGGGCGATTTTCACTGCTCGTTATATAAATAATATTATTCAACCGGGATCGAGACCAAGAAGCTCATGTACGAATCCATTACCTTTGAGGCCGCTTCAAGAATGCGGATTGGGGCCCGATCCGCCCCAACGTCACCGTCGTTCTCACCTCCTTGCCCCCAAGTTTTAAATAGAGACAATTATCAAGTAAATTGACAAATACCGATCAGTCAAGCAAAAGAAAAGCATGTTAACCTTCTATTCCTCTCCTTATTTCTTTTAGGTTTTTCATTAAGAATAGCTAGCTAGTTTTCTAATTGGTTGTTGATTTTGGTTTATTGCTCTATTAAACCTTACAACTACACTAAAATACATTATGTTTGTCTCTTACAAGTTACCCCATAGATTAGATTATCATAATAATTCATTATTTTCTTCATAACGATGTAAGTTTTGATGAATTCAAGTGTTGAAAATCAGTCCAAAATAATAAAGTAGAATATGAATGAAACCAAGACTTGTTAACTTAATATAGTGGCCAATAAGGTGTGAAGACATTGAATACGTTTGTGCAACAAACAAGGTGTAGTGACATTATATGATAAAGAAGCTCCAACTACCACTTATAACTATTTATGTATTTATAGTTTCTTAACTTTGAATAGTTAGTAATGTGCCATTTGCCGGTAGGTGTAGATGCACATTAATTGTACATTTTAAATACCAGCTATTACAATATGTCTTTACTACAACCCCAGCCCTCCCTTCCTCTGCCTTGTTGAAAAAAACGAATAATTTGGTTATCTTTACTGCCTTGATTTGGAATCACTAAATATTTAATTGATTAATATGATTGTAATATATTATTAAATTTTAGTATAGCTAAGTATTCACCATTTTCATTTGCAACACTAGTTGATGAACTCTCTTTAATTTTTAATTGATAAATTATCACAGTTTATGAAAATTAGAAAAGTTTCCCTTGAAACTAAAAATTACTTTTTAAAATAAAATATAAAAAAATTCAAAAGTTATTATCTTCGAATCGTATAATTTTTTTTGAGTTGAGCTCGGTAAAAGAGTTGTTTGAAGAATAATAATATTTTTGCATATGTTCATTAACACTGGTTGTAATTTGTACAAAAAATAATATGAGCCTCGGAGTGAGAGAAGAATTGTATAGAAGAATTCATGATACTCTGTCATGAATAAGTGTTATTAATTCTCTGAAGTTCTAATATTATAAATACATTCTATTATACACAAATGAATAATTCAGTTGTAGTCTAGTTGGTTAGGCATACTTGGCACTCACTTGGGTTCAGGTCCCAACAATGGAATATATTTTGTACACTGCTTAAACTGGGTGTGTGTTTTCACCGAAGCTAAAACATTAGCTCGGACCTATTTAGCTGTGACCTTATTTGCATCCCGTGCCTTTCAATCTAGCTTGCATATAGTTATCAATTTCGTTTTGAAGTTAAAATTTAATTATATGTATGACTAAAATTACCATTAAAAATTTTAGCTGACCTACAAAGTTAAAAAATTAAAAAATTTCAGGCGACTTATCTGATAACCGATCTATCCAGGTGTACCCAACCACAATTACTCCTTAAATCTATAACTACATTAGTATAATAGTACAAGGTCTCGTATTTTTAGTATAAGATATGTTCTCTATTTAGAATATGTCACAATCATTCAAGACTTTATAGATGTTATACTAAAACAAGTTGACGTAATCACTTAAGAACTATTGTTATAGTAGTTGAGAGCGACTGAGGTTTAAAGTCTTGAGTACTTTTGTGTAAGTTTGGACTATTTTGATACAAGATTTGGAGTGTTTTGGAAAAGTACTATCCCCTCCTTCAAGCAGAAATTTGTAATGGGACCGGAATTTGAACTGGACCCAACATGATGTACAAGTTTTGGTCCATGTGTCCTAAAATAAGCTACATGATCAATCACCCACGTACACTACGTTTGAGATAACTTTCAACACTCATAATTAAGAAAATTCAAAATCTATTCTAGAGAAGGAATTATGATTGGTTATATGAGAAGCTCTAATTTAGTTTTTATTTGCAAAATTACAAAGCTAGTTAATGAACTCTCTTTAATTTTTAATTGATAAATTATTACTTTTATGAAAATCACAAAAATTGCCGTTGAAATTTAAAAAAACTTATTAAAATAAAAATAAGGGATAATGACAATTTACTATTCCAAATTGAATCGCTTTTACAATTCACGATATCTACTTTGAAAACCTAATAGTCGAGTCATCTAATTACATTTCTTTTACAATTTGCTCTAACGCCGCTGTTTTGGATGGAAAATTTTATGAAAGTGTGAAATGTCTAAATTACTTATGACTATTCATCAAATTTTCAGAGTAATGTCATCCAAGATATTTTTGCCCAATTTCTTTTTATTTCTTCATTTGATTTCGGTCTTCATTTTTTATTTTGATTTATATACCAGATTCAGAAGATTCAAAATACGAGATTCAGATTCAAAAGATTCAAAATACGAGATTCATATACAACATTAACTCAATTCATATTTTTGTGCATGGTATACACAATAAAACATTTTCATTTTGTGAACAGTACTCACAATTTTCATAACATTAACTCAATTCATATACAAAATTTTCACCACCAATTGCAACGATGCTCTAACTCTCAAGTTCATGAATTCAACATCCCTACGTGTGTGACTGCTAATGTTGCTCCGACGCCGGAAACTTTTGGTCGTTGACCCGATACCACATATGAGCTCCCAACACCGGAACTAGGGATGGCAAAAAAGCCCAAACCCAATGGGCACCCGCGAACTCGACCCGTTAACAACGGGTGAAACCCGAAAGTTTTCGAATTCGGGTTCGGGCTGGGTCGGGCTGAACGGATTAGCGGTTGGGTTCGGGTTAGGTTCGGGTCGACCCATACCCGACCCGAACCCGTATGTATTAATTATATAAAAAACTTATAACAAAAAAAACCCTACAAAATCTTCAACAATCCTCAGTCCTCGCTCGCGACTCACAATCAAATCTTCTCTCGGACGCTCATGATATTGGTCTAGTCCTCGCTCGCCTCTCGCCAGTCGCCAATTGATTTTTTTTCCGTTACAGGTTAGAATAGTCTTAATTCTCTGTATTATTAATTTAGCGGGAAACGAGTCAATAACGCGATAAATAAACCATATTATATTGGTATTCGTTACTTATGGTATTTAGTTCTTCGCTTTAATAAACTTATTTTTTAAAATATGTTCAACCGTAACCTATTCTTATTATTTATTTTATTTTGAAATAACATAATAAATATTTTATTTCA
>JAYMTP010003946.1:0-15902 GCA_036897365.1 Geranium brycei | reverse complement strand
TCAAATCGGTCGATTTCCCTTCGATTTGTGACTTGATCTTTAATGCCTTCGATCCTTATGTTTATGATTCGCCTTCAGAGAGTGCTCAACCTCCTCTTGAAGCCTCGAGCCCTCCTTGGACGTCTCTAGTTGCAGCTCTCTGGTCTTGGAACTCTAATGATTGAAGCTGCTCAATCCTAGACTCAACTTGGTGTTTATAGGAAATAATAGGAAATTCGTATTTATTTTGGAGACCCCCCTTTTTGACGCACGGTACAGATTTGACAGCTGGCTTATCCTCTTAGTTGTAGATCTTTCCATAATGTTCGTTTTGATATATCATGGGCCCAAATCGGAGATCGGATGCAAAATCTATGTCTTCTAGAAGATTAAGCTAGACTTCATAATTTAATCTACCGATTTTCTTGCTCAAATTTCCTATTTTGATTAAGATATGCCTATAGGGTCGTAACATGCCCTAAACGCTGGAATTTGTCAAAGCTTCTTTCTGCAAAGTTGTAGATCTTCGAATTCTCTTCAATTTGGTATGTAACTTTAGTATATTTCGTGAAAATACTAAAATACCCTTTTTAGCTTCGAAACTACACACTAACACTACAAATACCGTGAAGACAAAATGTGGCATAAAGATCGGTAAAATACAATATACGAGGGTGAATAAACCTATAGTGGAATCATAATAGCGCATTAAACATAGTATTCATGCAGCCGCATCACTTTCTATTAACAAAGTTAACACACATGTTGCATACTGATAGTTAGGACACTAAAAAAAGAGATAAAAATGATAGGGTATCAAAATGTGAAATATGTATAGTTAAACATAGTAAATTGTCACTATCCTAATAAAAATAATAACAATTCATAACCTTGATTGCAAAAAGAATCATCCCTTAAATTTTAGTATTGAACAAGCTAGAAAATTGTATCAAACCAATCAGTATCGTAACTCATGTTTCTAAATGCACAATCACCATCAAATTGAAGCATAACTTCCCCAAACACACATAATCGCCCATTCTCATACCTCCACATGCTCAAACAATTGAGAACCGTACAAATCAACCAGAATTCAAAAACTGAAGAACAAACAAACTTAAAATACTGCAGGTGTCGGGTCGAAGGATCAATCGAATTTTGGGGCAAATTTGAACATCATCAAAAAAACCAAATGCATTTTGCAAAGTATTATTATATGATAAAGATATGAAGATAATAACCAATGGATAATAGAGAGATGTAAGCAGTGTGTTGGACAGGACACAGTAGCTCTCTCTCTCTCTCTCTCTTAAAAGATTAATTTAAAAGACACATGAGATGAGAGTAAGGCTCCAAAACCCTCAACATAGATCTCCAATGTTGCAATCCTCTTCAACCCCAAGAAGCATGGGAGAGATTTGGAATGACATCAACCTTGCCTCCCTCACAAGCCATCCCTCTTCCTCTGCTTCAATGATCCTCCAAGACTTTCTTGCCACCTCCAAGGACCCTCCTCCGGCCACCGTCCTCAGCCTCAATTCCATCCCGGAGTTCCATTTTGTCCGGAAAAGGGACGGCGACAGGCGACACAAGCGCATGATCAAGAACAGAGAATCCGCCGCCCGATCCAGGGCTAGGAAGCAGGCTTACACAAACGAGCTTGAGCTGGAAGTTGCACACTTGTTGGAAGAGAATGCAACACTCAGAAGACAGCAACAACAAGTAACAAATTAACATTCCACCCATTTTATCTATTTATCTTCATATTTGTTGAAACCCAGTTATTATAATTTGTTAACCATTTTGAGGTTTTGGAGTGAAATGTAATATCTTTGAAAATGAACAGTTGTGTGTAGCAGCAGCAGCAGCTCAGCTCCCCAAAAAGCAGAGCCTCAAGAGGACTTCAACTGCTCCATTTTGACAATCCATTATTTGCTTTTCTGTAAAGTCGCTGCCTTTTCTTTATGTCATTGTAATTTGTCATGGTCTCCACCGATCCATCAATGTTTCTGTCTTAATGAGAACCACTATTATTATTATTATTATTATTATTGTTGTTGTTGTTGTTATTATTATTATTATCAACAAAATATCAATTTGTTCTTGTGTTTTTTCTCATGCAGCTAGCTAGGCCAATTTCGGAACTATTCTTTGCTTGACTTTATTTTGTCCTTTTTATTCTAACCAATTTGCCAGCTCTATTCATGGAAATGGATAAAGACATGTGTATGCAAATGGGGTTTCAAGTTTGTGACTTGTATCTGCCTTTTATGGGTGCCCTCTAGTAATGCCCTTATTTATGGGGTTTTGGATGTTACAAAATTGTGGGACACCTTGATTTAGCAAGACTATGTTTGTGGGCACTTGTGAGGATGACACGTGTGTGTACTTTTGGGGACAATCAAAATCTAAGTAAGGAGTGGGAAATGCACGTGCTTGTTTGGAGTTGGACTGCAAAGAGGTTGGGTTGGGCTCCCTCAACTGCTTTTGACGAGAGACATTTGTGTTTGAATTTCTTTTTAGGAATCCAGATTATATAAATCAGATGTACGACTCACGAATCAGAATTACATTAAGACTTGGTGGGTTCCAGTCTGAATTAGCAAGAGTATATTGTGCTAGCATGTGAGCTGCACTATTGATTTTCCTACGAGCGAAAGAAACCTGAATCCCGGGACTAAGCCTATCCCAAGAAATTTCTCGATCATGAATTCGGGACACTGCAACCTGACAATCCGATTCAATCGCCACGTCCGTCCAACCATTACGCTCGCACCACCAAAGAGCTTCCCGAATTCCGACGAGCTCCACCACTGACGGATGGAGAGACTTCGCGAATTTTCGAGATGAGCCCGCGATGAGAGAGCCAGAATTATTTCTACAAATGGCTCCAAAACTCCAGAGACCATTACTTGAGTCAATAGCCCCATCAACATTCACTTTTAACGACTCATGCGGAGGAGGGGACCATACCTGATCATTCGAAGTGGAGACTAGAGAAGGATTTCCGTTTTGGCCCGAATTAGAATCTATCCATGCTCTCCACACAGAATATGCCATAATAGCCACTTGGTTCGGGAAAAAAACCTCCTCGTGCCATAAGAGTCTATTTCTTGCATACCAAATGGCCCAAAGAGAAATAAGTAAAAGGCCCATCACCTGGCTATCTGCATCGCTAGAAAGAACTTCTTCCAAACATGAGAAGCTTGATGCAAGGGACCACACTGATTCCATACCAGCTCCTCCTCAAATCAGACCCGAGAGGGCGCAATTGAAAAAAAGATGTACATAAGACTCGTCCTCCCTATCACAGAGAACACAACTCCCCGGAATATTCATATGCCTGTCTCGCAATCTGGATCTGTTTGAATTGGAAGACCAACTCTCGTTCAAATTCTCTAAATTCTTAAGAATTATATTTAATAACTTGTGCAAATATTAAATACCTCTTTTTATATGTACACATTTTCACATAGCCCCTGACTACGGAAGAAAATCTTACGATGCGATTTCTTACTCTTGTGTACACAATAACTGTAGTGGTTGTCAAGTAATAAGGAATAATTTCGTTCAAGTTATTGATCCCACGAGAAGATGCGAGTCTTTAAATAAAAGCACCAAGGCTTTGCAAGTTCAAATCGGGCTTGGACAAAAACAAATGCAAAGTTGGTGAAATTCTTCCACTCAAACAAATTACCCACAATCTTCAAATCATTCAGTTTCAACCACTCAATCATGCAAGAACTACCAATCAACTCACAAAAATCACAATGTAAATTGTTTCACTTAACCTCCTTGATGTCAGATACTCTCCTTAAATTTTAAAAAAATTCATGTTATTCTTTTTAGTTAACATTTTAAAAATAACCAAATACTCTTGTATTAAAACAAATTTTAAAATTTTTACTTTAAACTTGTTTTTTTTTGAAAAATATTTTTGTGAAATAAATATTAAAAACTGATTTCAGTATTTAAAAAAAATATTTCTGGTACTAAAATAAGTCTTTTTATTCTTTATTTTGAAAACAAATTCCTTAAAATATATATTTTTTTAACTTTTTCCACAGAGGTATATCATAATTGTTTTAAATGTTAATTGCATGAAACTTTTGGTAACTTAAGTGAGTACAAAAACGCCTTTTTAATCAATAAGAGTTAAGTCAAAATTGCGTATACTTGAGAAGGAGTACATGGAATTATCGTTAATAATAAAAAAAAATTACTAAAATGTGCTCTATACTTTGACACTTTTATAAGAGAATGATAAATACTTTGTTGATAACATAAACGGTGTTGTGAATTTTGAATTTTGGTGCAAAAATAAGAAAATTACCTTTAAAATTAAGGTTTATTTTTATTGGAATAATTCGTGTTTACTACGGTATGATATAACACTTTTTGCATCACTACGATGTACTATTTAAGAGTCATTTTAATACGGGAAACTATTCTTATGTGCCACCGTTACCCTAACTCTGTTAAAAATGACAGAATGAGATCAAATTTTTAAAAAATACCCAATATGCCCTTATTTTAATAAATAAAAAACGAAGAACAATTCTTCTTCTTCTTCGTTCTGTGTCTTGCTCTCCGACAAGCTCACGAAAGCCACCGGCGTCGTGTTTGGCCTCCAGGAACCTCGGCTCAACCCTCGCCTCCAAGAACTGCAGCCGCCGGCTTAACCCTCGGTTCAGATTTGCAGATCTCCGGCGGTCATGGCAAGTTGCGACCCAGTAAACACCGAGAACCCACCATTAGAGTGCCACCATCGAGATTTCAACTGGAATCCGTCGAGATTCGAATCGTTAGCGCCGATCTCGAGCGCCACCAACGAGATAAGCTCCCCTGAGGCCAAATCGGAAAAATTCCAAAACATCTAACCTCTCCCTCTCAATCTCAATTGCAACTTCTAATTTTATCTATTTCCTCTGATGAGCTCGCATGTGGCCAAATCGGAAAAACTCCCTTGGCCAGTGATTCAGTCTTCTTGAACATTTTTACCAATTTAGGTTGATTTTTGTCAATTTGGCCGGAAAGCCCAGATCTGGTCATCCAGTCTCGTAAGAGGCGCGACGGGGGGAGCCTTATCAGAGAAGGGAGAGGAGTGGTCTGAGTCTGACTCCCTCATCGATCGTTGACGAAAAATCGCACCGACGACTATCGATATGGGTTCGACTCCTCTGTCCTAAACCTATAACTAGGTCGACTCCACCTTCCACCCCGAAATACTGCGTCGACAACTGTCCAAAACCCAAATCACTCGGAGTGACCTCCTCTTCCTACTGCGAAATTCTCTCCCCACCATTCATATCTCCGACGGCGCAATTTTCCGTCGACAGACGATGGGGGAGTCGGGATGAATTGAGCCAGTCGAACCAGAATTGAGCCTGCCGGACCGGCCAATTTTGAATCAATTTCGGTTATTCTCCGGTACACTACAAACCGGCAGAATTAATTAAAAAGGGGTTAAAGCGGGATAATGTGGACATTTTACATCAAATTTAACTATGTTAGCCACGTTGACTCTTAATGAAACTTCTTCCTATTGAAAAGACCCTTGAAATAGTACATTACGGTGATGCGAAAAAGTGTTATACCACACCGTAGTGAACAAGAATTAACCCATTTTCATTTAAAGAAATTAAAAATAATAATTTTAAAAATTTATCTTCTAACTAAAATTTGTATAATTTATTTCATAAGTTAAATTACTTGAAAGTTAATAGCTATTTTTTAAAATTATTTTCTAAAAATTTTCATTCTATATTTTAGGGGCAATTTTGTCATTTTATAAGAATACACATATCATGCAAACAAATGCAAAGGTCACAATACATTTTTGTCATTGACAAAACACAAACACTCTCATGCAAGTGGCATAGTATAGATATATACCATATTTTATCAGACTCCAACTCGAGTTCTTAAAAAAGTCTTTAATTATATAACACTAAAGCACAACCTTTTAATATCTTAGTAATAAAATGGATTCAAATAATTTATTTCATCAAAAAATTATTTTAAATTGTTTCACAAATTATAATTATTTATTCTAATATATTTCATATTCATGAAAATATTTAATTAATTTACTTTTTTCTTGAAAATAAAGAGCTTTATTAGATATTTAAAATATGAACAACAAGAAATAGAATCGTGGGACAAATCCCGCACATGACTCCCAAATAATATAAACGGGAGGAACATAATACACAGAACATTAAGTTTTCTTTAATTCGACCATTCAATAGATCAAGCTACTAATCTTGATAGCAACATGTAGGACCATGACTTCCACCTCTAGAAGATGGAGAATCCACGTGTCTTTGAAAGAACGTGGGCCCATCAAATTACCTTGGACATCATTACTGAACAAAGATTTTGATATAGTAAATAACCACCACCAACCGCCAAAAACTGCCAGCAACCACCAAAAACCGCCAACAAACCACTACTAACCGCTTACAACCGCCAACGACTGTTGGACGAGACACACGCCACAAGGACGGACTACGCTCACTCGCCACTAGACGCGCAAGAGGAACAAATATACGTCGGCGCACCAGACATCCATCAATCCGCTAAACTCCCCTTTGGATATCAACTCCGGTGCCACAAAAAACAACGTCCTCACGAACCCCTCAACTAAGTACTCCGCAGATTCAAAAATGAAGAGTATCACCGACGTGGCAACGGAAACGATGAAATGGCGAAAAAGGATGAGCCAAACGAGAAGGCTCGTCAAAACGAGGAACTTCGAGAGTATAGGTGCAGACGACAAGAGCAGCGGTGGCAGTCAGGGTGGGTGGGGGGAAGACATACCCGACTCCCTCAGAACCGTCGGGGGCAGAGGCGCTAAAGTGTAGAGAGAGAGGCTATCACTTCTCTCTAAAAGATATCTTTATCTCTTAATTTTTAATTAATTTACTTAATATACTAAAAATAAATTATATAATGATACAATTATATTTATGGAAATATTGAACATAACACATGTAGAATAACTTGAAGATATATAGCGAAAAGACTCGAAATAAATATAAAAATTATATTTATTTATATATTGAAATTCTTAAAAAGTTGAAAATGCCTCTAAAAATAAATGCATTTTGCAAGAAAAAGTAAAGTTTATAACACATTTTTTCCATTAACAAAATACACATCATTCTCTTGTAAAAATATGTTATGGTATAGACTACATTTTATCATTTTCTTCATCCATGCATGAGCCTCTTCCTTTTTGTTGATATTTATGTCATTTTCTTGTTGATGTTTATCATCAATTAATTCATATATTAAAAACAAAGAGACAATTCCCAAGATAAAAAAAAGAAACTCTAAGAACTATACGATGAAAATGAAAAACATAGTTAAACTAAAAACACAAGTCTAAGGGAAGTCTTGGAGTCGTGATACTTTCTTCTCCGCCTCGAAATGTTGGAATGTTTGAATCATGTCCACGTCGCTGGCCTTAGAAGTGAAACCCAAAGATTTACAAAGTTCTCGGATTTTCTTATCACTTGCTTTTGGGTCAATGTGAGTTAGACCACATAAATTATCCGTGAACGAGGGGGATCTGGAGGCTCGGAAGGGGACAGTGAACGGTGGGAAGGCACCAAGAGCTTCTTCCGATGAAAGCGGGGGAAAATGGCGGCGACGGTACCAAGAGAGCCGATGGAGCATGCATTTCAACAACCCGTACCAATTCTTCTTTACACCTATTTCCATCCAATCCTTCCACGAAGACAGTGTCTTCATGAGCTCCTCTTGTTAAAGACATTCATTAATTGGTACAAAAAAATTGTTCCTTAATACTTCTATGACACCTAAAGAGTGATGTGACACGTTCTTTTTCAGCCCCAAGTAAATATATTTGCATTCCATATGATATGAGTGACAACGAGTTGACTAGTTTTTGTTCATCTTTTATCTTCAGTAACAAACCGCAAATAGAAATTGGACACATACACACTATTATGGAATATTCACAGTTTTATCTTACTCTCACCTAAATGGCTAGTACTTTTGATCCTTAATTTGTTGAAATGTCATGATCTTGCTCTCCATAAGGAAGCAAGATGGCATGTTAGTCAGAACTAGAAGCCAGCTACATGGAATGAAGAGAACCATATGACCATTTCCTCAGTCAACTCTTCTCTTTTCTCTGCCATGGAAAACCGGCAGACCGGACAAGTCTTCTGGCACAAGTTGAACCACCTCTCGATACATACCTCGTGAAACCGATGCCTGCAAGGAAGCGTGCACGTGCCATCTCCTCCCTCTTTCAGCTCCGACAGACAAACGCAGCAGAGCTCGTGATCACCAATCGCATTCACCTGCCATGGTCTCGGATCAAGGAAGCTGTAGAGTAACAGAACCAACTTCTTCACAACCATTTTCTACTTGATTAACATTTGCAGTTGCATATGATATTTAACAAGGCAGATAGGGAGAGAGCATGAGCATTTAAATGTTTTGCTTGGTTTTCAAGTGTAGTTAAAAAATGGAGACATGATTTGGAGTTTTCAACATATGAGCAGTTGCACCTAAGCTGAACCTTACTCTTCACCTAACTTTTATACATAACTAATTCATGTATTACAATTAGTATTATGGATGGGAGGTCATCTATAATGTACTCAACACCTTAACTCCATGCTTCCCTAATTATTTCTTAGGGGAAACTGAAAATGTACCTTTACTAAGAAACCTGACAGATTATCAGATTCCGCATATAAATTTATTGTATCCTCACACTGCTCACAGGCCTTACAGAACATACAACTGAGACAAATGTTGTATATGCCCTGTGGATTGAAGACATAAAATATATACATATGTGAATACTCATCTTCGTCAAATTTAATATAAAAAGGCTAATGCCCTCTATTCCATTTTGAAATTAACAAATAATAATTTGTTTATCACAGTTAGAAATCAGCATAATCGATTGAGACGATTATGGTATGAGATTCAACAAACCCACTGACTATAGCTTCAGCTTTGCGGTGTACAACACAAGAATCCTCACCCTTCAGCTTGCAGAATACACATCCATCTTCATTTGTTGTGTGCTGCAGATCAACTGGCAGCATTATCAGGTTTTGTCATGTCATCAGTATCGAGTATCTTACCGTCTGTTGGCACCAGGCAAGGGATCCCGTCTTTAACCTAGCAAATGCATGGATCCATATATGAAATGAGAGAGATTAAAATTATCCACTACTATTCCATTCTACTGCATCTACACACTTTTTCTTTGTATCAAAGACATCCTTAGACAAAAGTTTCCCATCATTAAATGTTTTTTATCAGCAATATAATATATAAATACCAAAGGGGATCCCGGGTGGGAAACCCAAACCAAGTTCCATCATTGGATGTATACCATGATTCGTCATAATTATGGGGAAAGATACTACTAGACATCAACAAAAATATGGATCATGATTAAATTATGGACTCAAGTACATAGTATTTGCATGCCCGTGCTCGTGTTATTAAAATCCAATTTTTATTATTCATCTCTATGAGCCATTTGCGGGTGCGAAAGAAACAAAAGTAATAGTATATCCATCTTACTTTTACATTTTTTGTGTTAATTTCTAATTCAAATGTCCTTCCATTCCAACCCAGATCCCACACCAGGTAAGCCATATTATTATTCGCATAATATCATGATATGATATGAAACTGAATCTGTTTTCACTCAATTATAAACCAGTTGCTTCTATATCATATGATATGACTGACTTTAGAGGATATTTTTTATCAGAAATAAAATTTATTAACAAGAGACATTAGGGACACCAATAGCTCCATAAATTGAGTACAAGAGATGATAGACAAGAGAAGAGACTAAAAGGAGTGTGGGCTAAAAGCCACACTTCAAAAGCTACATCAATCAAACCACCCTCCGAACGCATCGTGAATAGGTACTTCATAACTGCCCAAATGAGTAGAAGAGTAAACTTTGTTTTGAAGGCTGAAGTAGTTGGGTTTCATATATCAAGTCTGCTTTGTGAATGGTATTGCAACATCAAAAGGTAGTACTCATGAATCATGATTGCTGGTAAAGCAGATCATAAATCATGATATTGGCATTACTGGTAAGGCTTAAAAACCGAGTAACTTTGCAATATGCAAGATAGAACAAAGGAAATTTAGGCACACCCGAAAGAGAATTGGGAATATATTATATAGGGATCAACTTCAACAATCTGTTTATAACAAAAAAGACACACCAGCATCGTTTTAATATAAAGCCGATTCCAACTTACAACTTGTTGAAAACTGAACTTTATTTGTAACCCATACATGCAATCTAGTAATTTAGGCACTATGTTTTCATTGCCCATTCAAGTTATGCTTTAGGTGTCATCCATTAGGTACTCTTGTGATAATTTACATACTGTTTCAAGCCAATTGAGAGGATCTCTCAATTAGGAGATATATATACTTTATTTTCAGTAATGGTGTTTTTTGGGTTTCTTGCAATTCCCTTTCTAAGGCATTATATAGGAAAATTTACAATGATTTTGTTGACCTGATAGGTGGGTAGTGATTAGGTAATAGGTTATTTTCATAATCCTACAATACAACAATCATCAAAGATGGTAAATTGTGATTGTGAAGAAATCGAAAAGTAGGAGTAAGAAAAGAGAAGACTGACAGGAAAAGAGACGCCAATGGAGTCGCTGATGAGAGAGCCCGTTTTCTCACAAACCCTGAAACAAAATTCAAAATCAATCAAACAAACCCTAAAACTGAAACTGCAGTCTCATATGAAGAGAACGGGGCTGACCTTAAGGGTTGCTTGGAGAGAGGACAAACCAAAATCTGAGAGAAATGATTGGAGAATCCAGATCCAGCGCATTTGAGGACTAATCTTGTCACTCCCACCATTTTCGACCTGCCTTCAATCGGCCAAGACCTCGGCTGGGCTTTCTACTATACTTTACCCCAATTGCACATAATTGCTCACACAAAATGGTTAATTAGAAAAGAAGGTAATTGCATTTCTCCAAACTACTTTTACACTTAGAACTAGAACGTTACGTGGTTGGTTAACCGAACTAAATAGAACCAAACCAAAAATTTTGGTTTTATAATTTTTAAAACCATAACTAAAACTGGGTGTAATTGAATGATCAGTTTTTAATCGAGTAAAAAGTGGTTCGGTTTTTGGTTTAAACCGAATCAACCGATATTTATAAATCAAATATTTGGTCATGTAATTTGGGCTCAATCTGTCATTCGATGTTGATTTTAGTTTTAAATATTTTATTTAGGCTCAATTTTCTTATCCATTTAACTATTTGTAATTTTTTTTAATCTTATTTAACTACTTGTAATTAAGAATATGTATAGACATTAATTTTAAATGACCACAAAACCATTAAGAATCAATCGAAGAGGGTTTCAAGAGCCCTCATTCCGGTCAATTCCTAATGATAAAAAATGTCCTGCCTATCTTTCATGTAATATAATACCAAATCTAACACTAATTAAAATTCAGCAAAATAATATTAAACTAAAATTTTAAAATTATATTCAGTTTTCATCATTGTTTTTGGCAGCAAGTTGTCTTCGTGGTAAAAAAAATTCGAAATATATAAACAACCTATTATTAAGATATGCACAAGTTATATAATATTAGTAGGTAGAAAAAACACATACTCCAATTTTGCTAAAGGAAAAAGACATAGGTAGACGTGGACGTTTACGGGATTCACACTTGTACGACCAATTATGGTTCGGTTTTTATGGTTAACCGCTGGTTATAGAATATGTAAATAAATAAAAAATCAAAATTAAATGGTTTACTTAAAAATTGAACCGCAACCAAACCATTATCCATGGTTTTTGGTTTTTTGTGATTTGGTTCGGTTTGGTTCACAGTCCAATTATAGTTTTTTGGTTAAAATGGACAGCCCTACTTAAAACGCTTTACATTTTTTAGTTTGTCAGGTTATTTTCGTCATATTTTTAATTCCGTTACATATTTAGACAAAATTTTAGAAATGTAATTATGTACAAAATAAACATAAATTTTCAGAGATAACTCAAATCTTTCTAAAGATAAGATGATTAACTCTATTTAAAACTTTTGTTTTGACTGGTCACGTGATATCATGTTTACAAACTACCTTTTTGTATTATGTGAAGAGCACAAAATGTTAGCCATTTTGAAACCTCGGTATCTGGTAGAAGTTGAAGGGAGAGATGTAATGCGATTGTGCAATATATTCTCCAATGAGGATGTTACGAAAATTCAGGAATTTAAGTTGAAGATTCGTTAGTTTTAGGATATTTTTGGTAAGTTATGAATTATTATCTAGATTGTAGGATTACAAGACAACCTAACTCGAGAGAAGCAACTATAGGTCTAAGAAATGGGTTACTACCTCGTCTATTTCGAAGACGATTTCCCGCGCTCCAGCAGTCAAATTTAGGAGAGGCAGCCCCGTCAGTCGCGCAATAGAGTCTGAGCTTTAGAGTTGAGAGACGGGTTCAGAGTGGCGCGATGCTATCCTGTCATTTTACCACGTCGCTTGGTCAGATTTGGTGCGATTTGAGAGATGGGTTACTAACCCGTAGCTCTACCTTGTCTATCACGATCGAAACTTGTTGGACTTGTGTAATTTCGATTTTGCCCAAGTTTTTAATGTGTAGTATAAATAGGTGAAGGACATTTCGATTTAGAGAGTTCTCACTTGTAATTTTCAGGTGTAGAGTGTTTCTGAGTTCTATATAGAGAAAAGAAGAAAAGAATGTGGCTTAGGAGTGAAGAAACTCAAGATCTAACTTAGAGAAGGTGAAATAGAGGTTAGATTATTTACATTTCTATAAGATTTGATTAATCTAATAGAGTACTTTATTTCATTCAATTCTCTCTTATTGTGGTAATTTGGATTTTTGAATACCACCAACGAGCCTCCATCCATGACAATCTCTACACCATCTCTAGACGCCACCAATACCACCATTGTCGACTTCTCTTGTATTACTCCAGAAAGTACAATAATAAAATAATTACAATAAAATAAACGACATGCAAGTCTTATTTAAATTACATTCTCAAAACTTGAATATCAACACACATGTCGTAAAATTAATTATATCCCATGAAATTAAAATAAAGTGATAAACATTCACATAGGTCATAATGGGCTATGTTTTGCACCGTTCAATGACATCCATCGCACAACGATTAATACTATCAAGTTATCAATCAATCGTGTTATCCAACAACAAATTATATATTAATCTTAATTATATTTTGTTAACAAAATTTGACCAATTGGGTTTTAAAATTCGAATTCTCAATTCGAACATAATATGGAATTGTCGACTTTACAGTCACCACAGGGTTCGTCACGGACCGTGGCACTCGCCACGGATTGTGGCCCTTGCCACTGCCACGTCTAGATTTTCGAAAAATCTTAGATTTTCGAAAAATTTCAGATTCGGATCTAGTGTAACGATTACAAACTCCAGGTTCAAAATTACAACCCTAGGGTTTAGATTCTTGCTCCGATCAAATCAGACCTTAATCTCTAATTTTCGAATTAGATCTAGTGTAACAATTACACACTCTAGATATCGAAAATCATAACCCTATATCTTGGATAAATTCTTTTATTCAAGAAGGTCTCTTCTCCCTTGGACGGTTACCTTTCCTTGTTTTTCTTTTTTGGGAATTTTTACACATACACTTGTATTTGGTTTCCCCCTATTTATATATGCTTTATTGCTGATAAAAAAAATGATCATGCATATATAAAAATCAACTATTCATATATATGCGAAATTGAATCTCTATTCAATTAATTCATGCAAATCCGATTACTCCTAATCATGCATACTATTCAATCAAATCATGCATATAATATCTCACATCATCATGCATATTTCGATTAATCTTAAATTGCAACCAGCCTCTCATACCAATGTTGGGGAACGCGGGATCTCACATATAGCAGCAGAAGCAATATAACAAAAAATTTAGGGAAAAGTACATATAGCTACACCGAGCGATCGAAAATTGACAGTTAGCACCTACCGTTCGAATTTTGGATGGAATATGTTAATATTTTAAGTAAAAAGACAAAAATGTCTTTGGTCAGACTTCAAATTTTCAAAACTATGCCATTGTGAGGATTTTGGGTGTTTTTCCGATTAACCATGGCTCAACCTTCGCCGACCTCGTCTCCGACCGTCTTCACCGGCCAGCCTCGACCTCCTCGCTGCTGCCCGGAGGCTCACCGTGGCCGTCGCCGGAGCTTCCAAAGTCTCCGACAACACCGTGGGTGTTGTTTAGAAGCTTCTGAAGTCTCACATTTTGCACATTAAATTGTACAATAACCAAGCACTTGGTGACAGAGTAGAATTCATGATCTTCATTATTATAAGGAACAAACACTCCCAAAATAAGTATAGGGTTGTCCTAGAACAAGTGCTCACTCTCTTTTAGGACGTTTGTGTGGGAAATGGTAAGCACTTTCTTTTAGCACTTGATTAATAAATTTAATCTTGCATCAAGATCAGAAACACAATTCAATTTCTTCTTTGCATAGATCTAGTTCATTCGATTCGAATATCTAAACAGATCATCCGGTTGCAATTTTGAGAAGGCCCAAATCAACATGAGATTCAAACATACAAAATGACTCCAAATATCCAAAATTTATAAATTGACAGAGAAACACAAAATCTGACAAGGCGGTGATGATGAAAGAAATGGGGATGAGCTTATGGGCAATAGGATTTGGGGAAGATGACAATGTTGTGAGAAGAGACGGTCTTGGTGATGAAGTCAGCCTCGGGAGTAGCAATTGTGCAGCTCAGGCACAGCGACAGCGAATTCGTTGACATCGCTACTGGTTTCGTTGAAATCCAAGGATTACCAGAGAGAAAGATCTAACTTGTGCACTCACTCAATCACTCTTGTTCACTCAGGGTGTTGCCGAAGACTCTGGAAGCTCCGGGACGACCACGGTTAAATCTAAATCGGCAATTAAGAGGGTCGAGAATTAAATGTGCAGTATTAAAGGCTGGGAGTCGAATCGACGAGGCAGAAAACGGCGACGAGACGAAAAACACTCGATGATCTTAGACGAAATTGATACTTAACTTATTATCACAACACAATGATAATAAATGTGTAACGTTTTATACATAAATGTGATTGATTTATGGCACATTTCTTTCCTCCACTCCATTTTTTGCCTAATGGAATGTAAGTTTATCTAACAAAATACATTTTGAAGATGGGGGAGATGATTTAGAGAAACTTTGAAAGAGAAAGATAAAGAAGTCATTAAAACAAGTAACAAAACTTTGTGTTTGAGTAAAGAGCAAACATGCTGAAGATTGTTAGTTATCTTAGGGTTAGTGTGACATAATTTTTTTCTTGAAGAAAGGCATATAATTTTAAATTTTCAAGAGTTAATAGAAGATATTGTTGAGATTGACAAGATCTGGAATTTCTTGCCAACCAAGAAATTCCTAAATTACAGCTAACTTACTTATTTACTAGTTTCCTTATTTTGACCTGCACAATATTATGCATTCACTAGGTGATTTGTTTCTTATTCTATCGGTGGACATCTTGTACTATATATATGTATTTCAGCTAGTTTAAATTATACCTTTTAAACCAATATGGTAGAAACAATGAAGGACGTGGAGCTCCCAAAAGGTACGGGGTCCTCAAGCATGACCTCAACCGTAGCCACCGTCCAATTGCCTAGTCCCTTTCTTCTTCACCCATCAGAGCATCCAGGTATGTCCCTGAGTTCAGAATCGTTGAGTGATTCAGGAGACAATTATTACACTTGGAGGCACCAAGTTACCAACGCACTAGAGTGCAAATACAAGATTGGATTTGTTAATGGAACATTACACAAACCTGGCACCGC
>JAYMTP010003945.1:0-15903 GCA_036897365.1 Geranium brycei | reverse complement strand
AGAATAGAACTGGTCCAATTTGATTTATCAAGCCATATTTGAAATGGTTCAAATTTAATTTTAGATTTGGGGGCATAATTGTAATTGCATCCTAAATATAAACCAAATTGAACCAGAGATAAACAAAATTGAATCAATTCAATTTATGGTTTCTTAAACCAATGGTAATTTAGATATTTTAAACATTTTAGAGGTAGGTTGTCACAAAAAAATTATCAAGGTACTAAAAAAATGAGAAAAGTAGTTAGGGTATGAAAGTATCATTTCGTTATAGTTAGGTGTAACAAAGTGTCATTATCCCAACATATTATCACATTAAATTCTTTGTTGACCCTTTTATTTCTCAATCCCAAAAGTATAATTCTATATAAACATAATTAGGTAATTTGAATTCCCCTTTAAGAATTAGCATATATTTAGCATAATTCTCTTTGATACATTTATTAATATATTAGCATAATTAATGTATTAGCACAATTAAGTAATTTTAATTCTCCTTTTAAAATTAGCATAATTTTCTTAATTTGATACTTTTATTAATAATAGGGAAAAGACATTTAAGTGCACCTAACTATATCACTTTCATATCCTAACTAATAGTTTCCCTTTTGCAATACTCAAACTATCAGTTTGGGACAAACTACCCATAAAATACCAAAAATACTTAAACTACCCCTGGTTTAAAAGAAAATCCAATTTGACCGGCTCAAATCGGCTGGGCTTGTCCAACCCATTCTCTCCCAAAGGAACCCCCGCAATGTCTTCTCCTCGGGGTTGCCGGAGGAGCTGACTTTTCCGATAAAGTTTTTCGAATTTGGCTGGTTTTCTCGATTGGACCGGATCTAATTGCAGTTCAATTAAGAGTAGTTTAGGTATATTTGGTATTTTATGGGTAGGTTGTCCCAAAATGATAGTTAGGGTAATGAAAAAGGGAAAAAATAGTTAGGGTATGAAAGTAGAAAAATGGTATAGTTAAGTGTACGAAAATGTTCTTTTCCCTTAAGATTAGGGTAAAAGACAATAAGTCACACCCAAATATCGGCAAAAGACACATAACCATCTCATATTTGAAAGTGGACACCTAGTTATACTTAGCGATGGAAAATTGACACTTAGCACCGACCGTTAAAATTTTGGATGTAATCTGTTAATTTTAAAAATGAAAAGACAAAAATACTCTTGATTTTACTTCAAATTTTCAAAACATGCCACTCATGTGTGTTTGGGTGTTTCTCCGACAATAAACTTTCCCTCCACCTCACCCACGTCTCCACCTCCTCCTACATCATGACCCGATCCCACACCATAGCCCGATCGGAGGAGGAACCAACGACCTAGTGATTATTACATGGGTAATACTTAAGACATTGTGCAAGTTATAGTAAACAGAAATGCTGGGCAATAGGCAAACAGACCAATATCAATATGGAGGCTGACCCAAAAAAAATTGGTGGAAATAATCTCCATGAAAGTAAAAATAGATTAGGTTGGCACAATTTACCAGCAGGTTCTCACAAAGAAAATTGAAGCTTTTATGGCAAATAACAGTGCATTAATTTTCACAAGAATAAGAAGAAATGAATCTCTTGTTCCTCATTTTCTTGTCTCTCCAATTAGAGAATCCAGCGCGTTTCCAGCCTCAGCCTCCTTGGCGCGCCTCTGGCCTCGGGCTTCCTCTCCTCTACAAACGCGTCGGGCTCGCCTCCGCCACCACAAACAAGCCGCCGAAGCCAGATCTGCCAGTTCTTCGTACTAGCCATCCTTCCGTCTATCACTCCCCGGCGGCAACTCGACTCCTCCGACGAGTAGAGGACAGATCTGGCGCCGGCTAATATGTAAAAAAAATTCCTATTTTTTTTTCCAATTTGGGTCTGTGATTCCCTTTTCCAATATAGTCATTTGGTCTGGTTTCTAGTTTTTGGTTCCCTTTCTTTGTTTTTGCAAAAAGTAAAAGAAAGAAAAGAATTGAATAAAAAAAGGGTTTTAATGTTTAGAGATTGCAACACTCACTTAGCATATTCTCAAAAAGTTTTCATTTTGCCCAAAAAATGTCAAAATGACAACTGGATTGGAGATGCTCTAAGAGACTATATATCTAAAATTTATCGTCAACCATTTGGGCATAATATTCAGCTAGTAAATTTGAGAAATCTAGTACATGGTTAAACATATTGATTTGTTAGAATATAGTAAATCAAATATGAAATAATATTGTCGTTGTTATCTTTTCAAGCTAACTAATGCCAATAGATTTGGTGATGATGTATTTATTTTAAAAATGTATTAATAATTGGAAGAAAGGTGCAGAAAAATTTAATGAGAATTTTGGTGAAGTAATGTTGACGCTGGAACACAACTTCAGGCATTTAAAAATCAAAAGTTAAGTGTCTCATTTATTATCACGTAAAACTAGTGAGATTGAGATTGACTATCAAAATCTTTTTACTTCAGTTTGTATATTCATGTACATGACCAGTTATCAAATTCAATTAATAAAAGAATTTTTCTTGAATTTCTTAAATGAAATGGCCGAAAAAAAATAATAGATATTTACAAGGTTATACAAAATTCTCCATAAAATATTCACGTGACTTCTCCGTTGATTAAAAAGTAAATGACTAAAACTTGTATCATGAATTAAATGTTATCGGTGATAATTTGTTTACTTTTAGCCAATAAATTATGTGATATCTCAGTGAATGAAGAAATGACTATTGTTCTTAGATACATCGATAAGTGTGGTGAAATCATTGTGTTGGGCCCGTAGACAGTTGTCTACAAGCTCACGAATATATGCAAGTGCACGCAGTCGTTACAAGTAATAACATCTGGTAAACACAAAGTCGAATCCATAAGGAGCAATGAGGGTTAATCAAATCTAATTTCCGCTATGCAACTTAAAATAAAATGAGTGTAGATTGTTTAAGCGTGGAATGTAAGTAAATAGTAATGAGCAGCGGAGAAAAATATTCAGTTAAAACGAATCACAGATGCTAAGTCTCTACAAATATCCCAATTCAATAAAGACGATTAATGTATCATGCATTCATGGATGATCCTACGTCTACACAAATGTCGGCTTCTCCTCTCGAAGCGAGCCGAACTCTTGAGTCGAATTGCTTATGTATTTCTTGTACCCGGGGCAATTCAACTCAGACAAAAACCAACAATCACGGGATATGGGTCCAATGGTTAACCCCTTGAACCAGGTTGTGTTTGTTGCCCACCGGCCCTCTTGTAGCTCGGCAACACAACTAAAACAAGTTTCATATGCTCGTCACACATAATCAACAAGAATATAAACCTCAACTCACAAACAATCACGCAACCAATTAACCATCAATATAAATCTAGAAATCTTTAGTATTCGACCTAGCACCCATGATTACGGGATTTTAGCCCATAATCATGGTGCTAGAACTAAAAGTAATCAAGTACAATACAAGAAAGTAGAGAGAAAATAAGAAATTTGAAACCCTAAGCCCGTTAGGGCTGAAGATCATGAACGGCCTGATTTCTCGCTTTCTTGGACGTTCCTTGAAACTCGGATGATCCTAGTGCCTCCATATGCCTTCAACGGTGACGAGCCTCCTCTCAAAGTGCGTGATCTCGCCTTGAGAACACTGACTCGTTCCACTCTCTATCTCTTCGGGTGGCTCTGCTCTTTTTCTAAAGTCAACAAACCCTTTAATTTCGCTGAAATTGTAAGTGTAACGGGGTGTGTAACGGGCCGTTACATCAACCTGTAGCCAACATACTCGAATTGTCCTCTTTTCTTGTGTAACGGGCAGGTGTAACGGGCTGTTACAACCCCCGTTACACCTTGCCGCAGCTTAGCTTCTGGGATGCACTTCTTTCTTCATGTGTAACGGGTTGTGGGGCTGTTACATAGCCTGTTATACTGACCCGTAGCTAAGTCCTTGGGATGGCACGATCTCTTCTTGTAACAGCTAGCGTAATGGGTTGTTACCTAGCTGTTACTGCTTCCAGATTTCGCCTGCTCAAGCCATTTTGTTCCGTTTCCTGCACACGTGATCTCTGGAACACCGTAAAGGCATAGACGCACAAAAGATCAATAAATATACACTCTGGAGGGTAGAAGCATAAATTGGCATGGGAAATATCAACCGAAATGTAAACGTGATGCGACCGTATCACATTGATCGAATTTTACCCATGGTTTATGTCATTGATACATTATCACATCACATCACATCATATCACAATATTTAAAAGATGAGGTGTAGTTGGTAAGAATGACGTCTACTCACTTGCATTTATCTGAGATTACCTATGTTTAATAACTATTAATTACTAATTTAAAAAAATTAAAATCCAATCAACACGTGGTCTACCTCGGCAGGCGCCCACCGAGATGGTGAACACGTGACTTTCGGTGAGTGATAAACATACCTTCCTCAACGAACACATCTTCCGATGAACATCGATCAAATACTTCGGGCAACGTCGATAGTGCACAACAGAGACTAGATATGGTTTCATCTTCCTCGGTTCTTCTTGAGACGATGTTGCTCTAATCATCTTCTTCGTGTCTTCTTCGAGCATGAAGGCTTTTATTTAGAAAATCATATATCCACATTAATTACGTCTTCATCGAGAAACATATATGGTGAAACCCAAATTTGCTCGGCTGCACCAAACTAGGTGGATCTTGATATTAAAATTGATGAGCGAACTGAGGAAAAAGAAAGGCAAAACCTCCATCCATGTCGATTTGCGCGCCAACAATTATGTAATTATACTAACACCCATGGGGTGTGTTCTTTGTTTTTATTTTGAAATGCATTTTTATATTATTTTTTAGGAAAATGTACATATACTTAGCTACACCCAACTAAGATTTTGGTACACCCAAGTTTTATAAATTCTCATATGTTAAGTTTTTGGATGAAAAATGTTAATTTTAAAGTGAAGATACAAAAATACCCTGGTCAGTTTTCTAATTTTCAAATCATGTCATTGATGTGTATTTGGGTTGTGTTACCAGAGAAGCACTCATGGCAACAAATTTGACCTTTGACAGCTCCAGCAGATTGCGTCAACGCCAGATTCGACCTCAGACCCTTTTACCAGTCTCCGACCAGTTACTGCAACACATAAACCAATTATGTTGTGGTCAATTTATCTCCCACCTCTCCAAGTGTGGTATACATCTTTGACCTTCAAAACCTGTAGAAACTCGTCTTCGATTTTTTCACAATCCAAAAGGCAAAATCGACGACAACTTTCAACTTCCATCTCCAGTTGGTTTGACACCTTCGGTCGCATTTCTCACCACCTAAACGCCCAATACGTAAATCTATACCGACTCGGCTCGTCTGACAGTATTTCGTATCGACTCGTTTTCCAGATTCGCCCCCAAAACGATTTCACCGGAGAAGAAGATGAAAAGGATGTTACCGATCAGCGGGCGACGATGAGGAGAAAAATTGAATTAGAGGCCGAAGTAAGATCCACTACTGACATCCACCTCATCAAACTCGTCGCCCAACTTGAAGTCCACCCCTCTGGTGGTTGAAAATGACTATTTTGGCTAAATTGGGGTCGCATTTAACGTCAGACCCGGAGCACCATATGGGTTTTGGAGGTTGGGTTTGGAGAAGGAGGGGGTATGGCCCCAGTGACGAACCTGAATAGAGAATCTCTTAAAGACGATTTGAGTGAGAGCAGAGAGATTAACTGAAAATCAAAAGGTGAATAGAGGACTAGTAAATTTAAGGGAAATTAGGTTTTGATGGAGAAGAAAGCTTATGGGGAGTATCGGGTTCATCATCATTGTTGTTACTTTGGTGGGTTTTCTTCTCGAACAGCAATAGCCATGGCCATAGCACCAACAAAATTGAAATCAGAAGGTGCATTAATGAAACTACCGTTTTCTTCTTCTCCTTCTCCTTTTGGGTTTTTGATTTTGTTTACTGTGTATTTATTAGATATGCAATTCATTAAATTTAGTTTTGCGGTTCATTAAATTTTGTTTATAGAAACTCATAAAGAATTTATACCGCTAGCGAAATTCGACCAGAAGTGGCCGGAGGGTTGGAGGCTTCGGCTATGAGGGCGACCACTATGAGCTTCTCCAGTAACCCAAAAACCTAAACCACAATGAATGACATGATTTGAAAATTAAAAAACTAACCAAAGGGCATTTTTGTCTTTTCCATCCAAAACTTAACATATGATGATGGATAAAACTTGAGTGTAGTTGAATGATATAAATCTTAGTTGGGTGTAGTTAACTGAAAATAGTGTTTTTCTATGTTTTATAAATAAATAACAGAAGTCACGTGATTTCACATAATTATTAGAAATTTTGTATTTTCATTCATTTGAACGGAAGTGTAATAAAATTAAAGTTAAGAGATACAATTTGTATCCTTACGTCTAGCTTGGGGAGAGTGCCTTGGACCAGCCAAGAGCATGTTCATTTGTATCAGTATGTTAAGTGGCACACTGTTAATCACGTTTAAACTAAACTAATCAAATGTAATTGGTCCTCAAATATATTAAAAGAAAATTGCAAATATATGTCCTATATTATTACACTTTTCTAAAAACATGAAAATATTTTATTAATGACAAAAAATGCCTCGCCTTTGATTTTTTCTATGCAATTTTTCCATATATTAATTTGCTCAAAATAATATTTGTTTTCTGTTGACCATCCTAAAATGTCTGAACATTAACCGTTCACTTTATGCCCACTAATGACATTGTTTGTCAAATTGCCTAAAATAGAAAGATAGATCTAGGGCTGCGGGTGGAGGAGGATTAATGGAGCTTGCGTGATGTAGAAGAATATGGAGGAAGGTGAGGAGGACCCCACACTTTCAGATTCTTCTTCATCAATAATAGCCAACATCTTCTTCTTATATTTTGTCTTCTTCACCATTGTTGCTCTTGCAAGTAATTTTCCTAAGGTACACAGATCTTGAGCAGTTGGGTGCCCCCAGAAACCCAACTGCCCAGATCTGTTTCCACCTTAGTGTTATCAAAATATTTGCGTTTGGTTCCCAAGAAAATACACTCTGATTGTTGAGAGCTGATATGGGTCTTTGAATCTGGACCTTTTTTTTGTTTCTGTCAAGTGTCAGAGACCCATATCAGATCTCAACCTTTTCATTTCTGGGTTTTCTTCTTCTTGATCCATTTTTATCAAAGTCAGCTCCTTTTTGGTCGATTGGGTTGCATTGTAATTGAAATTGAGCTTTAATTCTGGTTTGCTTTCGTGTCTGTGTTTTGATTGAAGTTCTGCATTGAAGAAGCCACTCTGGGTTTGGTGGGCTTCTTTGAACCAATCATTTTAAACCCATATTTTGATCTTGTGTGTTTCACACAAAAAAAAGTTTGGTTTTTTTTTTTGTATTTGAGGTGGGAAGGAGAAGAAAGGAAGGCCAATTCATTCAGTTTTGTTCCTCCATTGATCTTCCTTCCCACCCATTTTGCTGAATATTCTTCTTGGTTTGTTCCTAAACCTCAATTTGATCATCAAGTGAAGTTGACATTTTCCACAATGTTGTTCTACTACTTGTTCACTTGCCTCTCCTGCTTCTTCTTCCTCAATTCTCTTGCTCTCAAACCTCTCCCAATATGGTTTTGGAAGGATTTGCCATTCACTTCCATTTATAGGTGGATCAGGAAAAGCATGCACAACACTTGTTTTTGGTCTATGAAAATGAAAACTTACACATCATCCTCAAAGTCAAAGGTTGGTGAGGAGGATTTGGGTATGTCCATTTTGGACTTGCCTGACTTGGCATTGGAATGCATTCTTGAAAAGCTTCCCCCTGCTGAATTGTGCAATACGGCCCGGGTTTGCACTAGTTTGAGGGAAAGGTGCACCAATGACCACCTCTGGGAGAGGCACATGAAATCGAAATGGGAAAGGGTTATTGGCTCAGCTGCTTACAGGGAGTGGCAATGGCATATTGCCTACATCAAGGAGTCTGGCAATCTTGAGCTTACGAGCAAATCAATAGGATTGGAGTTTATTAGGCTTTTGTCGTCTCTTTGGCCTTTTAGATCATTTTCCGAGATGTACAAAGGTAGCAGCGGCTGTAACAAGAAGACTATTGCTCCATTTGGCTCAACCATGTCTTGGTATCTTGCTCTTGAGAACGGCAACTTCTGGTTCCCTGCACAAGTCTATAACCGAGAGGTAGTTGATACAACGTCTTGATCGATGCCTTTAATCATGTTACATTATCTTTGTGCTATTGTTCTAACTCGTGCAATTACATGACATCTATATTTGATTCTATGCAGAATGGGCATGTCGGGTTCTTGTTATCTTGCTATGATGCAGACCTTATCTATGATTCTTGTACAGACACCTTCCAAGCTAGGTATGTTGTCTCGGGTATTTGGGATATGTACGCTAGCTTTTGTAGAGATTGTCTTCTTGGGACTCTCAGTTAATTATTTGTTGTTTCGTGTATTTTGGATATGTATGTTAGAGATTTTGCATGGAAATCAGCCATAACTACTTTTAGGTTCTGAAATATGAAATGAACATCATTACATAGTATTAGCTTAGGAGGGTGAGACTTGGCCAAACGTAAGGTTGTTACCTTATGACTTAAGGTCGCATGCTCGAGCCTTGAAACAGTCTTTTCTGGCAAAACCAAGAGAAGGTTGTGTACATAAGGGTATGACATAGTCCCTTGTCTGGGATCAGGATGCGAAGTGGATTCCAATAACCGGATGACATGTTCGGGCTTTGAGATTATAGTATATGCCTTGTTTCCCTTTTTAGTGGCTTTGATATAGTATATGACTTATTTGGAAAATATGTATTTTGAACTTTCACTTTCAATAAGATATCATTTTCTCCTCTCCACGTGGATGTAGTTGATATATTGTTGGCCAACTACATAATTTTTTTATGTTCTTATGAGTTTATTATGATTGTTTATTCCCCATCCTATATATCTTTCTTGTTATAACAAATGGGTATTTCAGGTACCCACCACACGGAAGGAGGGCGATTGCAGTAGAGAATGGCGTGTCTTGGGACAGACTACGAGCACCACCCAACAATACCTCTCCTCTCGATCTTCACCACAGTAATTGTCTTAACGAGTTACGCCCTGGCGATCACATTGAGATTCAGTGGAGAAGAAACAAAGGATTCCCATATGGTTTGTGAACTTTTTTTCAACTCCATTATTTCCTCGATACCTCTAGGTATAGTTTACAAGATTACATCACGCCCTATTACTACGCTGAGACTTGAGACTCTTCAATAGCTTGTTATGAAACAATCTTAACAAATACGTTATCAAGTGTGTACAATCATTTTTTAGAATGATTTGCTTATTGGATACGCAAATGAATGCATATTGCAGGCTGGTGGTATGGCGTTGTGGATCACTTGGATTCATGTGACGGGAATTCAGTATACTGCCTTTGTCACGAGAGCAGTGAGTTGTTTGAAACTATTTGTTTTTCCTAGAAAGTTAAACTTATGCTCCAATGATTGCTTACTACGAAAAACCATATGAATGAAAGGAAAATGAGTTCTTGGGAAGTAGGAGCTCTACATGAATATGGTTGAGAGATAACTATAAACCTAAGTAGTTAGATCGTAATCACATACCAGACCCTTTTCTTTAATCGTGTTCTTCAATATACGGACCGCCATATGTGCAATTTTGCTGCCTGAGACAAATCATTGTCATGGTGAAAGAACTTGATATCTCTCCCTTTACTTTCACTTTGTTTGGCGAGTAGGAAAACCTTTTATTAGAATATATCCTGAATCAATATTGAACCCACGTTGACCAGGGTCCACGGGCAATGTTTGGACCGCCTAATAGATTAGGGTTCTTGGTTTTCCCTTTGAGTGTAATTGTATAAATACTATTTATATGTTACCTAGCCGAACGACTTGATAATTGTATTCTGAAATCCTCGATAAGAACTTCCTCTTTTCTGCATTTGAAAGTAGTCAACATATTATGAGTGAATAACATAAAATTGTGTCACTTTATTTTCAATTTTGTTTGTTTTCCGTGTTATAACGTCTTACTTTTATATGAGGCTACATCTATAGTACAAGGTTTCAAAATTTTCAGTCATTTTCATGTCGAAAGAATGTGAATTTGACAGTAAAGTGCTTCAAAGCATCCCTAAACTTCAATTTTTTTTGTCTTAACACACATATTTAACGTAGAGTTTGTTGTGTCAGACGATATCAGGTTATTATTCTGCCAATACACTGAGGAATCGAGGTGGAGGAGCACAATTATAAGCAGGAAGGACCACGAGGAGAAGGGAGACGATGAGTGCGGGTTCTACGGGGGACTGAGGAAGCTGACAAACGATGACGAGATTGGCAAGTGGAAGCGTCTTTGCCCGAAGGAAGTCTTGGATGTGACTTGACATGGAGATGCTTGACACATTACCAGCTCTCAAACACAGAAGCTTGTCGTTGCACATCTAAATGACCGGATCGTCCATGACCCCAAGCTTGCGGATTTGTTTGAAAATGGCGTCTTGGCGATTTATTTGGCATGAATGCAAGTTTGGTTTCCTTGTTGATGCCTAGATCGCGAGCCTAGACAAAGATCGAAGAAGTGTTTTCAAAATGTAGAGGAAACTTGTAATGCAAGTTTTTAACGGTTTAAATGGATCTTCTCATTATACCATCTCTATGCACAACTCATGGCTTCATTTTAATGTATGAAAGCACACTTTGTAAAACTCGGATTGTTGCTGAGGGAATCCCAAGAAAAGATTCCTTGAGTTAGGGGAGAGCAAAATTAACCTGACTTTCCTGGTAAACACCACCCCAGCTTGAAATTCATGTGATACGATTTGTGGTATTCTGAACGGGTCACATTGAAAATTTTGAACTCGAAGGATTTCGGGGTGGTGTCCAAATTACCTACGCAGAACCTGGGGTAACCTGTCCAACCCGAAACTGCTACATCTACGTGCATTCCTTCAATCTCCATTGTCCATCTCATAACCCGGACAACGACAATGGTATCCCTCCCTTCATGCGTTTGATTTGTAACTCTACTTAAGGTTTTTTCATCACACCAACCATATTTTTTTCAATGAATGAGACACTTGATGAATTTTGGGTCTCAATATTCAATTTGGGCTAAAGAAAATAGTGGTGCACAACTCATTATGTCAAGTTGGGTCAACTTGTAAATCTCTTTGCCAACCTTAAATAACAGCTTTCCTTCCAAAACTTGTATACTCTAAATAATCAAATCTTTTAAGTATCGAAAACCCGCCTGTTATGACCAACCATGGTAGGCAAGCTCAAATAGGGCGATTTAGGAAAGGCCTCCTCGATGCCCGAGAGCCCACAAACTCAATCATTGGCCTCCGTACCCATATTAGAGTTAAAGAAGATCGAGGATTTAGCATAGTTAAGCTTTTGGCCAGACGCCTTTTCAAAGTTGCCCAAGCGCTTCTTAACATGCGAGACCTCCCTTATAGTTCTCGACATAATAGATAACTATCATCGGCAAAGAGCATGTGGGTCACCATTGGGGCACCCCTGATGACTCTTTTTTGATAGGCAAATAGAGAGTATCAATACGAAAGAGGTTGAGATCCCAAAAGAGGTTGTAGGAGCAGCAATCTCGAGGTACAATGAGAGGGATGCAGGGCATACATTAAAATAAGAAGAAAAAAGGCGCGCGAGATAATTTAAAGATGAGTGAAGCAGATGAGAGTCTACAACCATGAATCCACCACCCTCTTGCCTGAGACATAGCCTCCCTAGCTTCCAAGGACTGAATCATTTCCTCATCAGATACTTCGCATGTAAACCCCAATCTTTTGCAAAAAGCCCAAGCTTTAATAGCACAATCAGGATTTTCCTTGCTCTGAGAATTGAGATGCGAGAAATGAGATATGGACGTGCCGTGCTTAGATGGAGACTCGTTGGTGGAAGGATTGTCATGAGGCTCCTGAGGAGATCTTAAACGACGGGAGATCATAAACTGTTTCTTGCGAGACCGACTACGGTAAATTAACGGAATGGGAGATTTCCAGCGCCGACGTCTTTTAAACTTGGCTTTCGATTTGTCAAAAAGTTTCCGTAATGAAATATGAAGCTCTTCTAAATCAAAACCATCAACTTTAGGCCCAACAACACCTAAAGGCCCAAAATCAGCCTGACCACTAAAGAGAGTGTTATCACTTTGGGAAGGAGCAACACTATTGACATTTGCCATTAACTGTGCACGCGAGACAAAGCATGCATCCATTCTGTCTCCCAAGGCAACAAATCTCTCTCCCGAGGCATCGATTCCACAGTCCGATAAATTGGTGTTGCGCTCCAAGTGAACAGAAGCGGCGGCCTTGGAATCCGAGGCAACGGGGTCAGAAACCGAAGCGACAACCCGTCGAGATGCAACCTCGGAATCGGCAAAGTCGCCATCGCCAATCGGCGCCGGAGACCGAATCGAATAGGACAATTATTGTGGAAATTTAGACTAAAATAGTTTTAGGTGATTGACAGGATGTTTTTTTATCAAGGGTAGCAATTTAAATCTGTCACTTGTATATTCTGAAAGTGAGTTCGATTATATATGTATGTTCAAAATATTTGACAAATTAAGTTTGAACAACTCCAACCAAGGGCACTCATCCAGTATTAATTTGAAAACACATGTCCAACAAGTATGATGCATACTTCGAGTAATTACAAAATTTGCCGTAAACTAGTCACAATTTTGAATTGTTGTCAACATCTATTGAAACAATCACAAAATAATATGGCCTCTATTAAAATGACATGATTTTCCTGAAACAAAAAATGAGAGAAATTATTTTATTTTATTTTTTGCATTCACAGATTCAATTTGGTCACCGAATTGTGCCAGTGTTTTAAGAAAAGAGCATAACATTTTGCAGGAGAGCATTAAAATTTCAAAATGTTGCACAAAAAATAGAATGCAAGAACAACTCCTTGATGAACTGCATAATCAAATCAATCATGCTTCAAGATTTGGACTGTTCCGGCAGATATTATTAGACTTACCGTCCTGGTGTATCAGGCGCTCTTATCCTGCAGATTATTCTGAGAATTCCTTCTCGCACACTCTAGTATAGTCTTGTCGGCGGTGATGAAGAATGCAGCAATTGAAGCTGTAAGCAGACGACCAAATATAAATATATCAGTGCATTCATTGATAGTTTGGTATGCATATGCACACAAATATAATGCTTTTCATAGAAATAACAAGGGAAAATGGAAAAAAGGTGCTCTATACTATGATATGTTTGCAAGAGGATGTTGTGTACTTCGTTAGTAGCAAAAAAGTGTTGTGATCTTTGTTTCTTCGTGCAAAATGTATGTAAATTTTAAAAAAACGATAAAAATGATGTTAGAACTAAGCCTTATTTTCTTAGAAAAACAAATGTAAATATCTAGTTTTTATATTTTTATCTTCCAACTAAAATTTGTATAATCAATTTTGTAATTTAATTTTTAGTCAAATTATTTTTATAAACCTTTTATATTTTTAATTTAGAAAATATTTTTTTATAAATCTTTTCTAAAAATATTAATTCTTAATTTTAGGGGCAATTTGTCATTTTTGTAAAAATACATATACTTTGCACGAAAGAACAAAGTTCACTCAGTTTTTTCCATTAAGGAAGTACACAACACACTCTTGCAAAATTATATAGCACTTTTTTTTCTTTTTTTGCTGATCAAAAAAATGTATAGCACTTTTTTGTCATTTTCCCAAATAACAATGTCATCTTATTCATTGCAACAACATAGAGAAAAATGCACACTGAAATATAATCAAATGGACCTTTATATTCACTTCAGGGTGAACATTTATGCATGGAAACGGAAGCTCAATTGTTGCGATTAATTCGCTTGACTAACGTTCTGAATGGTAACTTCTTGTGCATGCATGAAATATATACAAAAGTTGAATAAAGAGAAATTGTGACTATACCTGCAGATATGATGAGTGCCTGAGCAGTGTAGTTGAGGTTCGCCTTAGCCCAAGGAATCATACGAACTGCTGCCAACTGAAGAATGAAGGAAAATAGAAGAAATTGGATATTGTGATTCAGTTCTTTAAGACAAATTCTGAGGCAATGGGTAAGAGAGGTTTCATTGACACGCTGTGCATGAAAATATTGATGACATGTGACATAATGCCAATAAAAACAATCATAGTTGGCGTAATATTCAGAAAGTTCACACGTTGATAGCATTATTTTAAGACAATTAACTTGAACGGGAACTCAGCTCAGAATACGTAACTGGAAGGACAAATTAGTAAAGAAAACCGAACAAGTCAATAAATAGAGTCAAGAAACAAACTCATAAATAAAAAGGCATCTAGCTTCTACAATTTATTTATGCAAGTCCAAAGCTTCCCATATGTCATGATTTCAAAACGAGAATTGAAGAAAGAGGAAGCGGCGTCGGTTTGTTGAGCCAAAGTGATTCCGAAGTGACATCGTTTGGTTTATTGAATGGGAGTGCGTGGGTGATTCTTACTGGTCAAGTTTTTGGGTTATGTGGCTTCTGCTTATTGGCTGGAGTTTGTATCTGTTTTTGAAGAATTGTGGCCATAGTCTTCCTCTACCTGATGGTCCCAAATGATCCCGAGGAAGCGAAGAGCCGGGTAGATGGAGCTAGTGAGTGCGCCAGATCGTGGAGGCTAGGTTTAGGCTTTCGGGATTCCCACAAATAGTAACCTTGTTGTTGTTATTGGTACTGAATTTGCTGACAAGTGTTTAGCTTGCCTCTCGAAGACCTTCTCTCTTAAAGAGATTGTAACAATCCGTTGATTCAATCGAAGTTCGATTCCTATTGCTGTTTCATGTTAAAATTCCTGGGACAAATTGTTCCTCACGTTACACCATATTACAAATAAGGCTTATTAGGATCAACTATCAAGAACACTGCATTGCCATATCTACGCTCTAGCAATTATTGTGATATGTAAATCTGGGCAACGAGAGAGCCATGCCAAACAAGTGTCTCGTTAGTGAATACTATACTGTCGGCTGAAATTACGTAAAGCCAATATAGCATCTTAAGTGATTTTTTATTGATCTTCCTAACGTTCAAGCAAGCTCTACGCCAGTTGACTCAACTTATGTTGATATCTTTAAGTTACTTATAGTATGCCATATGCAACACAAATTCATGCCAAATCAAGATAGGCTTTATTGTAAACCGAATAAATATATCATCTTTTCAACCATCATCCCTGTTTATAGATTTCTAACACAAGCAGCTTCTGCCAAAAATTAGACCTCGGCATGCATGGAGGCCTAATAACGCATCAATCCTAAAACTGTTGGATCCTTAAGTTACTAGCAACTAAGTAATTTCCTAAGGAATACGATAGTCTTTCTTTCAACAGATGTACCTGAAGGGGATGCGATGAAGTTGTTCTACTGGGTGCATATCAAAGACGATAAGACATTGGATCAGAAAAATAGATATTTAATCTCTCTGTCATCAACAAATATTCTGGTTGCTGTTATTTACTCCTATATATTCAGTATTAACAAATAAATGATTGGTAAGTAACATACCGTAGGAACAGCACTTGCAACACATGTAATGGAAGCTGCCTTGAATCCAGCACGGACACCCTCTGCCAATCATTCCAAGAATATCAAACCCAAAAATTTCAACTGTGGCATTCAAGGGATTGAGAACGAGTGTATATGATCATCAAATCAACTCCACAATACTACAAACCAAGAAACTATTTTGAGCACAATTCGTAAATAAAATGAGGGGGAGATGAAAACAGCCTTTGTTGGAATGAAAACAATGAAGAGCAGCAGCTCTCCTCTTAGATTTTGACATCACAAAACAAATTGAAAATCAAGTTCCACTTAAACAAACACTTAATAGTAATAGCCAAA
>JAYMTP010003944.1:0-15904 GCA_036897365.1 Geranium brycei | reverse complement strand
AAAATATTGGCTCTAAAAAGCCGTAACGAGGTGAAAAGCGCGCTAAGAGGGGGGTTATTTGGGTTCGGAACGGGGCACAAATGACCCACATCACCAACCTTCCTCCGCCGCCTCCAAACCCTTCTCTCTCAGCCATCGACCACCTCCGACCTCCCCAAGAAGAAGGCTCATGGTGGATCGTGGCTTTTTGTCTCCCACGAACCCGTCAGTCCAGAATCGATCGCGTCCCTCATTGTTGTTCGAGGTTGGGGGCGACGGTGAAGGAGAGGACATAGGCGATGGTGAGGAAGAGAGGAGAGGAGGGAGGAGGAGGTGGAGAGGAGGGAGGTGGAGAGAGTTAAGGAGTAGGTTTTTGAAAATTTGAAATTGATTTAAGGGTATTTTAACCAATACCAAAATTGGGTCGGTTTTCTTGATTAGACCATATTTAATTTTGATACAATTTCAGTTGTAAGTTAAGGTATTTTTTGTATTTTAGGAATAAATTGTCCCAAAATAAAATTTAGGGTACTGAAAAAAAGAAAAAAACAGATAGGGTATGAAAGTGGAAATTGTGTATAGTTAGGTGCACAAAAGTGTCATTTTCCCTATAAGTAATTTACAAATTCTGTACATTTTTGAAGATTTCAATAAATATTACAAGGAGTTAATTATAACTTACTATACATATTTTGACCACATTTACAATTTACTACACCTATTTTTAAAAATTACTTTCATTTCACCTGAATGCATTACTTTTTACAATTTGTTCTAACACCATTAAATTTTGGATGAAAATTTTTATGAAAGTATAAAATGTTTAAAATACCCTCGACAATTTATTAAATTTTCAAAGTGATGCAATTTTTTCCCAATTTCTTCATTTTCTTTTCCTTAATTTTTTTTAATTTCAATTTGATTAAAATGGAAGAAATCTTCAGATTAACCAGAAAATCAATGGTACAATAAAAAACCAATTCAAAATTCCATGTTTTTTCGGTCGATCTTCCATCCAATCACCGTCGATCCGGCGGAGAAATCATTGAACCCATCAAACGCGGACCCGAAATCAGCCTTCGTCGCCCGAACGGAGAGCTTTGCAGCTGGGTCACGAACCCAGAACTAAGAATCCCCTTCGCGACGAGGAAATCGATCAGCCTGATCCTGGACTCGAAATCGGCCTGCGCCGAGAATCGATAGCTTTGCGACTGGCTTGCGGCGGATCCATCGCCCAGATCGTAAACATTATTGACCTTCCGATCAGGCACAGAGCTGAAGATCGGGCCTGATCGGAGGTCCAAAGGGTTGTACCGATGGGTGGTTAGATCCAAGGCTGAAGAGGCTGCTGGAGGGGTTGAGAGTCGACAATGAATTCGATGAAGCAGGAGGAGCCATTGGAGCGACTTACCTAAAATCTGAAGCGAAGAGACCGTCAAAGTCGTTTATGGCGAGAACTTAGGAGCAGAGAACAAATATGAAAAAAATCAAAATCTGGGATTTGGATGGAGAAGAAGGAGGAGGAGGAGGAGATTAATGAACTATTCTCCTCCACCTAGAAATGAAATCGAGAGAGAGAAGGTGTTGTTGTAATGTTGCTTCGTCTCCTTCTTCTTTGCTCTGTGTTGGATTTTCTAATATGACTCGCTTCCTCAATTCATTGTGTATTTGCTTTACCTTTTTAATCCTTCCCTCCAAAGGCATTTTTGTCATTTCAAAACAATTAATAGGAAACTCAGTTAAAATTGACGGATTTGAAAAAATTGTAAAAAGATAATAATTAGGTGAAGCGAGTGTAAATTTTTCTAAATAAGTATAGTAAATTATAAAAGTAGGTATAGTAAGTTTCTAATTAGCTCTATTATAAGTTATTATATTATTGAACATTACACATCATAATAAACAACTTGATTGATGATTTTATTGGATATAGAATAGATTTAAATCATTTTGTCCAATATGAATATCTCATGTGATATGACAAAAAAATAAAATAAAATGGATAATGACGGATAATTATTTCAAAAATATAGGATATTTTCATTTAATTATATTCAAGTTTAAAAGTTTTTTATGAATACCTGACTTTTATTTTGTCACATTTGAGGTAATTAAGGTTAAATCTATCATAAATGTGAGATAAAATGTCTAAAAAGCTCCTAATGACTTTATAATTTTCAAAAGAGTTCCTCTAAATGCTTAGGTTGTTGTTAATCATCTCCCTCCAAACTCCCAGATTGTTTATTATTGAACCCCAAAATCTGAATCTGCCATGTTGCCTCATCTCTTGATCCTCCTCTCACTTCTCCAAATCTTACCATTTCTCTGCATCTCTTTTTATCTCAAAAACCCCACTAATTGCCACATTCTGGTCCTGCTGGACGACTTTGCCATCATGTCGTCGCTTTCCCTCTACTTTGCCACTCTATGATCTCGTGGGTTCGAGCTCGATTTCATGCTCTTCGATGATCCCAAGATCGGGATGCGAAGATATGACCAGTACATGTATTATGAGACTAATTACAAAATAATTAATTAAAAATCAGAATATTGTTTGTATTAATTGGGTTGGTACATAAATTCATGGAGACCTAGTCCATATACGAACTTAGTAAAATTAAGAACTCGATTCATGGAGACTCAGTGAAGCAATGAGAGTTGGGTTTGGGAAGAGATGTTTGGTGGGAGATGAGGGAAGTTTGGACTTTTCAAATCCGTTTTATGTCAGATTTAACATATTTACCTTAAGTATAACAAAAAATATCAATAGTATCTATGTAAAAAAGCATTTAAAGGGGTAAAAATAACGTGTAGTTAGGTATATTTATCAATCATTATCTCTGAATCAAGATACATAATAGTATATTGATCTTTAGAGGATGAGACATTATCGATAGAATAGTAATCGAGCCAATGTTTTAACGAGCCGCTCGAGCTCGACTCCTTATATATTCGCTTTGAGATTATTATAATTGAAATCAAGCCGAATTCGAGATCAAATATGACCTTTTAAGACTCGATAGTCTCGTGAAATGACTTGTTGAATATTTAATTGATTATACTTTTTTATCAGATATTTTTTAAAGATTTATTAAAAAGTTATAATAGAACTAAACTGATAGAGGTGAGCTCGAGGTGACTCTTTTATTTAATATTAATTTTATCTTGTAGCGAATATTCGTAAAATTAAGCAAATCGAATCGAGCAGATCTCGAAATTGTCTATTTTACTTTGAACCAGACATGAGTTTAGCTGTATAACCTTCTTCGAGTCCGAGCCAAACTCGAACCAAATACTTTTCTTCACTGGTCAAATTGAGCCTCGATTCGGGTAGTTTACATCCATTAGTTATCGAGAATGTAAACCTTGGTTGCATTTAGAAGCTCAAGTAACAGTAACAGTTTATCCGAAAAGAAAATAAAGAGGAAAGTCTTTTTCTTATAATCAGCGACCGTTGTTGGCAGCTAAAAGAAGCGAGTCTCTCTCACCAGATCTCGAGCCCCAACCCCAGCTCCAGAGCTTGACTGATCACTCCACGATGCACAAAACCGCTCAATCATGGTTCACCGGAGGACCCAGCAGCAGCGATCCCCAGAAATCTCCTTCTCTGCTCGCTGACTGGAACGCCTACGCCGCTTCTCAAGATCCCGATTCTTCCTCCCTCGGCTTCGATCTCGAAGCCGCCGTCCGTACCGCCAACGACAAAGTCTCCGGCACTTTCAGCGTGTAATTTCCCATTTCCCATCTTCTTTTCATGATTATTGTTTCATAATCATTGACTAGAATTTGGATCTAGAGGAAATGCTATAGATCTTCGTATACAACTTAGCTTGCCAATTCAATTGTGTTGTTAAGAATACAATTGGGGCATATTTGTGATGGAGATGAGACAAGGGTTTAACATATAAGCTTGATTTGTATTCTGTGGTTCATTGGTAGCTTGTGATTCTGTCTTATGAGCACCCTTTACAGGAATTGAGGTCCCGGGTTTAGTTTTTGGTTACATTTTGCAGCAGAAGGCAAAATTTGGTTGATGGGTTTGTTTGCTCCACACCAAACTAGAAGAAAACTATAAATCTATAGAAATATTACCCTTTTGCGGGAAAGTGGATGTATAATTTGGGTTACGGGTAATGTAATTTTGCTCTCAAGGTTTCTCTTGTCTTGCCTACAATATATTGTTTATAATCTTCAAGACACTTGGTAGGTTCTGTATTAGTATAGCTGTTCGTGGAGATATTAGAACTATTTTTCGACGCAAAATGCTCTAGTCAAGGGAGAATGATTTTCGCTCCCTCCATACTTATACTTGTTACAATCTGGTGTGACCCGAGTTCGATTGTTTTCTTCTATTCAGTAAATATACTAGCGATGTTTCAATTACTTTTATCGTTACAGTTATCAATACTTGAACGTGGCTAATTGTTTAGGGTTTCACAAGGAGTAAGAGATATACCAGGGAACCTTCAAACCGCCACTAGCAATGTCCCTTCTGGAAAATCCCTCATGTATTTTGGTGTACTCCTTGCTTCTGGAGTGTTCTTTGTGTTTATTGCCTTTACCATGTTCCTTCCCGTCATGGTGCTGATGCCTCAGAAATTTGCTATCTGTTTTACCCTTGGTTGCGCCTTCATCATTGGCTCTTTTTTTGCTCTCAAAGGTCCTAAGAATCAATTTTTACACATGACATCCAAAGAGGTAACCCTACTACATATTTCTCCTGTACTAGTACGTCTTTTGTGTAAGCTTGCTAAGGGTTGTTCTTAACAACCTGGCCTGTATGGAAATACAGAATTGTATTGTTTTCTTCTTGAAAAATATGTAAATTCTTTGCTAAGGGTTGTTCTTAACAACCTGGCCTGCATGGAAATACAGACTTGTATTGTTTTCTTCTTGAAAAATATGTAAATTCTTACTCTCTTACTCTTTCTTGTTTTGTTTCCAGAGACTACCTTTTACATTGGGATTCTTTGGTACCATGGTGGGAACCATATATGTGTCGATGGTGCTTCACAGTTATATTCTATCCGTGCTCTTCTCCGTGTTACAGGTATTACACCCCTGCATTCCAGCATGTTATTTTTGGTCTCTTCCCACACTTTCTATTATACTGCCAAACGATCTTACCCAGTGGATATTAACTGTGTAAGGCCCTGAACCTGATTATGAAAATATGAGGTTTTTCATCAAGGAAAAGAAATTTGTTTTTTGGTCCTGAATGACCTATTTGACGTTTTCGCATAATTGTTTTTTCCAATTTTGGACTGTCACCATGAGGTTCCAAGACCTTGGTCATGATGATCCCATTTGTATTAGTCAGGTGCATATTACTTTCAGAGGCTCTGCTAGTTCATCTAATACTATTCCCATCTTATAGGTTCTTGCACTATCATACTATGCCATCTCCTACTTCCCCGGAGGTTCTGCTGGTCTCAAGTTTCTTTCTTCAACTCTAACGTCCTCGATACTTCAATGTTTCGGAAGGTGATACTGATGTTAGGTTTTCCTTAAATTTTGACCATGTATTTGGTTGCTCTCTATATAATATCATAGTCGGATGTGCACATTTGAAGGTACCCACTGCATTAATACTACTGTTTAGAATTATTATTCAAGTATGTTATGAGCATATAAATTCATCTTTTCATCATAACATGTCATGAAAATGAAAATAAGTTTACCAGACTGACTCAAATGACATGCTGATTCTGAGTAGTCATGTTCATCAGGAAAAGAACTTGACCTTATTAAGATTGTTTCTAACTACTAACTACGGGTTGTGGGTCAAGTAGCATAGTCTCTACGTAATAAGCATGAGATTGCCGGGTCCATCCCTTCACCTGGTTGTTATTGCTGATAAAATAAGAAGATAGTCGCTAACAAGTCAACCATGCCTTTCTCAAAGTAATTTTCTAATTTTTTATCAACAAATGATTTTAGAACACAGTAAACATGGAGCACAATGATATAGGGCAGTGTATCATTGACCTCAGAATTACATACTAACCCTGAAAACTATAAGGTGCTATTCCAGTTTGTAAGCATGAAGGAAAAGACAGAACTCAGGAGCCGTACAGCAATTCAATGTAGAACGGTACTTGGTGTCCATAGTCATACTATCGTCACTGACGCTGCTGCTGCCGCTAACGCAGCTACTACTATCATTGGCGCTCTCCGCTTCTGTTGTACCCGGCTTGAATATGAAGAGGCCATGTCCTGTGAATGGGTTACTAAACAGCCAGTCATGCACGTCCCACAACACTTGCACCGCCTGTTTATGCACCAACACCGTCTGGTTCCCTCTGAACTTCCATTGCAGGTTTCTGATGTGAATCAACACGATCCCGTCCACGCTTATCCACATTTCTGGATCTTTGCTTCCCGATGTTGAGCTCTCCACCACGATTTCATTATCCTTCTTCCTCTCGTTGAACTTGGCTCTGGTTGAGAAGCTTTTCTTGGCGAACACGTTTTCCTTCTTGTAGAACATGATGGCATCGCAAAGAGCAGGTTTAGCTTTTGACTTCTTGTAGGCTTTCCTCTTGTTGTCTCCCAGTAGCAACACAATCTCTTCGTCTGAAACGAGGGCAACATAGTAATCAGAGCACGGCTCGGGGCTGCCCGAGAACTTGGCGGAGCGGAAGTCCCAATACACCTCTACTCTGCTGCCGTCAACATCGCAGTACTTGACGCCTTTCTTGCTCCAGAAATGCCAAGGTTTAAGGTCGACCTTGCAGGTACAAAGCAAGTCACCTTCGAGGTCATCGATGGTGATGGAGAGGGACTGGCTCATGAGGTTCTTGACCCACAAGATGGTGACGTTTCTCCACTGGCCGCTGATTGTTGCCTGGTACAAGCATTTCACCGTGATCTGAGCCGCTTTATTGGTCGCCTTGTTTTCGCTTAACTTCTCCAGTACAGGCAACGGAGGTCTACCCGAATCGTGAACATCCATATAATGTCTCTTCTCCTCAAGATCCAATGTTTTGCTTATAACTTGAGGATAGACCCAGCAATGAATATCACAGCATTCTAATTCTATCAATTTATCATCATGAAACCAAATGTACTATGCAGCAATCAATGTCTGTTGTTTTTCCTCGATCGATCGCAAAAGGGGTTGCAGTACACGTCTTGGGAAAATAGGGAGTAACGAGATTGAAACAGAAAGATTGGATCGCATCGGATCAAACAAGACGAGATTAGATGGAATGCCAAGACCAGTGTCAACGATGGTCGGAGAATGGTTGCTAGGAATATTTTGGGGAAAGAGAGGAGAGGGGTTGCCGTATGGGGAGGAAAGGAAAAATCTCAAGGAGGCTGTAAGCCACAGGTCTGCGAAATTTTCTCATACAAATTTACTATAAACATAATGGTCTCTGCCTTTTCAATTTAGTCAATCTAATGATTTGAACACCCTTTCTATGATAGCTTCTTCTATATCAACGACACAATATCTCACCCTAGGGTTATATAATTCAATAAACTCTACACATAGAACTAGGGGTGTCCACGGGTCAGGTCAACCTGCCCGCAAAAATGCGGGTAAGAAATTAGGAACCCGACATCCAACCCTTTGTTCTTAATTACTAAGAAAAATTTAAGTTTTTATGCCATATAATGACTTTAATCATTGTTTTATTCTAAAAGTCAATATTTTTCTTTCAAAAATTTTCTTGAGTCGCATATACTCTCTTACTCTTGTAGTTTCTCTCAAACACACAAACAAATCTGCATCATGCTATCTGATGGCCACACTCTCCTCCTTATCCTCATGTTAACAATGACGAGGAAACCCAGTGAGGTAGTGGTCGTTAAATGCATCAATATCAATATGCAAGTCTGGAAACAGTAACAAAATGATGGATACCTCGCACTGACATCAGGAGAATATCCATCAGATTGTCATTGGGTCTCTTTAGATACCGTCTTATGGCAATCTAATGTATTTCGATGCTTTCCAATGGTCGATACTTTTAGATATATTTTGATTCCTTTTCATGGTCGAGGATTTTTAATGTATAAAATTGAGTTAGTTTGAACTTTTCTCGCTATCATCTTCTTCCTATTCATTACTAGGAGCCTCTTCTTCATTGGATCCCCTGTATTCTTCTAATCAATACTCAAGGGGGTAGAAAATTCATAACCAGTCATTAGGGTCTTCAGATAGAGATTCTTCCTCATATTAATCATCATGATTATCCTCTAAGTCTTTAGGAAAGTATCCAGACTCAAATCGTTTATCAAAATTGGCAATGAATTCTATACCCAAAGGATATGCACTTCTAATATCTTCGAGGGGAACTTCATTCGAAGACTATTTTTGCTTTCTTTGCATTTTTCAGAACTAACTATTCATATTTACCTGACGTATGCTCGTCTGTTTTTTGCTTCTTACTTACGTCTGTTTTAGAGATGAGGGTTTCTTCTTTTTTGGATTTCTTGTTGGTTGATTGATTTTGATTCTATTGCGAATTTGGATTAAGAGGGAAGATAACTTTAGAAGTTCGAATAAAGAGGGAGAAAGACTTGAGAGAGACAGGTGAAAACCTTTGTTTGCAACTTTCCCACTTTTTTTATACATACATTTTTTTTTCTGATTGATTGACGTGGATAACCGAAACATTTTCAACTCTAACATTGAATATAAACTACCTGATTTCTCTGACGAAATCTTGTAATGATCTACACATGATCTTGAGACCAATCTATACTTGTCTTTTCCACCTTCATGCTCCTAAAAATACAGAGTATTTGTTGAGAATGACATTAGAGATGTGAAATCCTTTATAAAGAAAAAAATATAAATTAAAATATGAAGTTTAATACAAGATACTTACACTTTATACGACATTATCTCATGCAAGACACCATCATTTTTCACTCTATTCTCATTAAATGATCAAACTTCTGATATTTTTGAAAGTATTACTTCCTAAATTGTTTGACCCATTAATTTGCAAACTCAATTTTAATCTTAATTTTCTGTCACCATCTTGAATTCGAGTGAGCGTGTTAACAAAGCCCGATGTGCTTTAGAGTTCTTCACCAAACCCTACCACTAGTTGTGTATTTATCTTATAATTGTGTGTTTCTTATATAATATGAATATGTATTAGATTAAATCATCGAATAAAATACACATACTCTATTCTTCATGATTAAAAAATGACAAATACAAAGTAGAACGATTGTCCATCTCAAGTAATGACAAGTACAAAGAGAAAAATTCTCCACCAAATCAGCAATCTTGACCATATAACCAAGCACTCGGTTCTAAATATCATATGAACTCAAATCAGCAATCATTTTCTATATCTAAACAAGAAAAGTATATTTTGGTACAGCCAATACCATACTTACACTATATTTCCATTGTCATCATCTCTACGATTTGTGTCCTTACTCTCTTCACTTGAGCTCTTGCGGCTTGTGGGTTTTAGAATCCCTCCTATATGATTGCCAGAAGCACCAGCTTGGACTGCCTCTAGATACAGCACCTTCACCAAGTTCCTGAAACGGCGCCTAAAGGTTGGTAGCCGCGACATTGAACCCACCATGCCCTCAAGTCTGCAACAGGAAATACACATTAGAGGTCTTGAGGATTGCCAATCCATACCCATTTTGGATACATTACCTTCTAATTAGAGCTTGCAACTGTGCTCTCCTAACATTGTCACCAGGCGGAAACCCACTCTCATCCCAATCCTCGGGTTTTTCATTTTTGCACCTCATAACCACCTTTCTAAGGCAGATTTCTTCTTCAGCATCCAATTTCAGTCCCTTTATTTGCTCTTTCATAATCAATAGCGGTCCAATGAACCATTCAAACACTTTATCCCTCGGACAATTAGTCCTAGTCAACTCTACTTCATCAGCTGAAAATACAATCATTAAAACTCAGCTAAGTATTGTCGGACCAAGAGCACAAGTATGAAAAATGACTTACAAATCACCAATCCAGATGAGTCGGACTTAGCCGATGAAAGCAGGCATTGTAATATGGACCAAGCAGGTAGTTTGATTATCAACTTCTTAGAATTGGCCTTTGTGACGGATTCCTCGATGTCCTTCGCATCCATCAGATCATCACGAAGCAATATCCTGCCATTCACCTCACAGGCTTTGAACAACCAGTCCCAAACCTGTGACACTGTATTTCAAAAAATAAAACTAACACCAAGTGATCATTGGAAGTTGCATCTAAGAGTCCTTACCTGCATAGGTTTGTACTGTTGGATTCCCCACCACAATTTTCTTGAATGCTCTCTCGCTAGTTTTGCGTTGAATGAACTTTGTCTCTTACTCTTGAGATCATTGTTGTCGTTGTCCCCTTGCATTTTACTCTCTTTGTCAGATCCCATGCTTTTACGGTATTTAGGCCTGGATCATTCGCAAATAAATTATAAGGCTCTCAAAAAGATACATAAACGAATGTATTTTATCGGAAGAAAAGATAAATGAACATATGCAAAAGTATACTTCCCTGTATGCTGCAAAGAGAAACAGAATCGCATAATAATCATTGTTTTGAATTTACATGTCACTCACCTCTTTCAATCAATCATATCCCAGAGGTATAAAAAAAACATGCACAATTTTCTATGGTTTTAAATCTTAAATTAATAATATTTTTTCTCAATTCCAAATAAGTGTCACGTCTGACTATGTACAAAAATTAAGCAGTCAAATTGCGCTTCAATTTCCATGCATGTGCTTCCTCCGCAATTTCTTATTAGTAAATTATGGAGGATCCATGTGCTTAATACATTAATATAATTAAGGAAACTTTGGTAATTCATGCTAATTAACCAACTAAAATAAAAACAAGCCACTTATTTTCGACATTCATTGTAGGAAAATATTGACACTCATTTTGAGAGTGGAGTAACAAGAATCTATGAATGTACCTGGGAAGACACGATCCTTCGCTCAAATACAGTAAGTCATTTACATACTCATCAAACAGTGAAACCGCTGATATGATGTAGGCAAGTCCCATCTGAACTGAGTCTTCCTGAAAATTTATTAGTATCTGTTTAGGTAGCACTTCAAACAAGTACAGGAGTAACCGATACATATATCCAACTCCTTGAAAGATTCTGATCCAACTTAGTGATGTGGAGGGTGACTTTTAGCAGACCTGATAGACAATCACTCCACCGAAGAGTCCAAGTAAAAAGCCGGAGATGATGGAACCTACAATCGCTCCAACAACAGCCAGAGGCCACAAGATAATGGCGAGACCAGCAAATGGAACGCACACAGTCTCCAAGAACGGCCCTTCTCTGCCAATCAAGTCTTCCAACAGCCTCTTCCATCCTTGGAAGAGCATATACGGACTTTTCCATAGAGCAAGAGCTGTAATCAAAAGCATATCTACTGGAACAGCAACCAAGATCACCAAGAAACAACTTGGCAATTTCAACACACTAGCAGTGACAACATAGGATTCGTTAGAATGAGTTATTACATATCCCCTTCTATGCATGTAAAGATTGATATGGAGTCTTGTCTTACTTGATGTCCATTGGGGTCTCATCTGCAGGTATCATCTCACTCAGTTCGTCCATATAAGAAAAGTAAGAGTGGAAGCAAAAATCGGTGAAATCTCGCACCACCGTGCAGCTTCCTTCAATTGTAGACTTACAGCCATCCTGGTACGGATAAGGTAATCCACCCGTAAATTGCTCAGGCAAAGTTACAGTGGATTCAAGCAAGCAACTCATCCTAGCCTAATTATCACTTCAGCAAGAAGGTACTCCCTTATTCTTAACAAGGCCATCCACCATCCTTTCAATAACCGAGTGCAATGGTACATTGTTTGGCAGCTAAATATATATAAATGCAAATTTAATTCATGTTGATTACTATCAGATTATGTCTGTCTTCAGTAAAAGCTAAAATGATAAACTACAATGCAACCATGTGATCAATGTGGCGAAAAAGTGGAACTTACAGCAAAGCAATGGTAGAATTTGTCCACGACATCCTCTCCAACAGCCTGAAAAGTTGCAAAGAGGGGAGCAAAAACCCCATACCCAACACTGCCTAAAAGGCTTCCAAAAATGGCAATGACCGGCCAAAGGGCCAGAGGCACAGGCAACAGCAGCAGCACCAGAGTCTTCAGGACCAGCCCCAATCTCTTGGTTCTGAAACAAAAATATGTAAACACAGAGCTTGAAAGTATGTATGAGAATTGAAGAGCATACTTTGCCACACAGAAGTAGGTCCACAGAAAATGCGCAATCCAGAGGCCAATCACCACAGCCGAGTTGCCAACGAAAATAATGGCCACCACAACAGGACCCACAACTGCCGCTGAAATCAAAAACCCATTTTCACAGAAGCAAATTATATGGAATCAGTAGAAACCCAGAAACCCATTGAGCTGAAAAAGAAAACCCACAAGTCGATTTGTTGGTGCAAGTGTTGGAGAAGAAGAAAGAAGGTACCTTTGAGGAGGCCAAGGAGGAAGAGGAGGAGGAAGAAGGGGAGGAAGGAGACGAGGCTCCAGAGCTTGGCAATAAACCCAACAGGAACCTCCATGAACCCAGATATTGTATTCAACCACAATTTCACTTCATTTATGTGAATCGCTTTTCATGAGCGTTACCAGAAGAAAAGGGACAGCGTGACGGCAAAGAAGGGTTGTACGTGGCGGCATCGTGTGGAAGAGAGCAACACGCGTCGTAATGGGTTGGTTGCTCTGTCACTGCCTTTGGCGGGAACATGTAGAAGATGATAAAGATATAAAACAAAGTCATTTTAGTTACTGAATTTAGGGTCGTCAATTTAACTTTCAATCCAAAAATAAAATATACAATGTAGTGAAGCGTTAATGAAGACTTTTTGGATAAAAATCATCTTTACAACATATTTCTTGGTAATTGATTTTATAAAAACGATGAAAGTAAAATTTATAACTTTTGGATCATTGTTTTGTTGAGTGGAACTATTAATTCGGTCCAATTTATGAACCTTTACCCGACACGACAATCTAATTAGGTGTTTTTTTTTTGGCTGAACCAGTAATGTAAATTATTAAGTAGGTAAGATATTATTGTAATTTCAAAAATATGGTTCAATCTATTGATCTGCAAGTTATTATGCTTCCTCCATTGGAGTTGGTTGTTAAGAACATGTGTTTTGGTAAAAACAATTTACATTAATCATAAATTTAATTCATTTTTTACCAAAATTTACACATTTTTAGATATCAACCACATTTATATATGAGATGTGATGTTTCTTAAAAATCATATGTAATTTCATTAGCTTAGTGAGAAGAATATCTCTCATATTTTATTTTCACAAATCTCTTACACTTGGAGAACCAAGCCAACAAGAGAATGAAGTTAAGGAAATTCCCCCCAAAATGTAATGGATAAAAACGCCTAGAATGCATCATTTGTCTACAGTCACCATATATATACCTTCTTCACCATCTCTTGTACAAGATAGAGGAAACAAACCTAACAACTTTTAGCTTCAACCAACTACTACCTACAATTCTCGCTAAATGCCATTTACTACGAGTGCAAGAGAAACCAAACCAAACCATACAATACCATACCATACCATGTTCTTTGTGCAAGAATGTAATTTCTCGTGGGTTCATATTTCATAAGACCCACCTCACAAACCTAACAGCTCCAAACAAAACCCATTCTTCAATTTTCACCTAACACCCAGCAACAAAAACATGTTAAAACAAAACAGAGGAGATGGAAATCAACACAGACCTAAAGCTTCAAGCTTTCATGTACATGCATTTTCAGTATAAGGTTACCTTTTTTTTTTGAGTCATTTGCCCCGGGTGTCATGTGACATGGGTAGACTTGGCGTTTAGAGAATGATCTCCTTCTCGCTCTTAGATAAATGAGTCGTCGCCTTTTCGTTACAGCAGGTGCACCGGTTAAGTATTATAGAGCTTTCTTCCGAGTATTCCGAACATTGAATCCACAGGAAATTCGCTGCTGCCAAGCTCCAAAGCTTGGCTATTGTATTTATATAAACCGACTCGTAAGTTAAGGATAAATAAGACTTCAAGATACAGGTCTTTAGCAAGAGATGGTGAGGCTTCAGGAATTTTAAAGGCAACGGGCGAGACCAACGAATAAATTTGTATTCATTTTTTTTCCTCAGCAAAAGTAATTGCATTAGAATAAGGCATAACCGATCACTCCCAAGGTGAGAGAGAGAGGGTAAGACCAAAATTTCAAATATAAATACAATGAGATTGAGAAATTAAATATTGAAGAGAGAGAATGAGTAAAATGACAATGATCTTGAAAATGAGACAGACTTAAGAGACTCCGGTTTTATCCAAAATTCCGACTATGCATTCTTGGTTGAATGCGAGTCCTTCTTGAGAGATTGTTTGGACTTGGACACGTTGTGAGATTGATTGGACTTAGACACGTTGTGAGATTGATTGGACTTGGGCTTGGGATATGAGACCATTGAGGTATTACTTCTTGAGTAAATTTGTATTCATTGAGGTATTACTTTGGGTGATTAGCGACAAACCAAGCAGTTGGGGATTCATAGTCCCTGGTGATCGTATGGATCATAACTATATTTTGTACATCTACTCCCGCACTTTTAGAGTGCCAACTTCAGAATGAATTTCTGGGTTTTTGTACCTCTATGCCTTCACGTGTTTTCAATAACAGATTATTTCGTAACCAAATCAAGCAAATTAGGAGCTGACCTGACCTTAGCACAAGAAAAAGCTGGAGAATGTCACGACATGGGTTGTAACGAATGTGACCTGAAACAAACAGACACCGTAGTGTAGCTTAAGATTGACATAGTGTCACAACTAGGGGTGCTCATTACCAGTTAACCATAATCGGTGGCCTGAACTGAAAACCGAACTGGTAGAGTTCAGTTACAAAAATGAGTGACCAAACTCTCGGTTAACCGAAAATTTTAATCGGGAACGGTTTTAACTTATAAAATTTTTAAAAAATTGAAAATGGGGAAAATCAAAGGTGGAATCGAGGCTGGGCTCCCGTGAGGGAAATTGAAAGGGAGGGTTTTCCTTGAGAAGATCCATGCAGCATTAAACGGGCAAAGTTACCTCCGACAAATTGTCATTCGCTCGTGCCACCTCCAGGACCTCCTCCATTGCTCTGGTAAGGCCTCCGGCGACGGATCTAACGCCGGATTGCCCAGATATGGAACTTCGAGTCGCGGATTCGTGGCTCAATTCGGCTGAAAACGAAGGGATTGAGTACGAAATGCAGTGTTCAAGATCAGAGGCATGCGAGGATCTCGAAAATGGCGACAATGGCATTGTAGTGAGAAAGTAAGATGGAGATTTGAGTAGGAAGGTGTGATCGTGACAATATAAAGTAAAGAGAGATAGAGACTCGTGATTGTGTTTGAACTTTGGGGCGGTTGAGTTCAAACGCGTGGAGGAAGAAGATGAAGAAGCATAGATTCAATCCAGGACTGATATATATAATGCTTATTATGTACTTATATTAAATGAGTAAGGTTCATTATAGCCCCTTTTAAGTGTATCCTTTTTCTAACTAATAACCTTTTATAAAAGAAACAAAACGCCTGATTTATAGTTTTTTGCTTTAGTCCCCAGTAATTGTTGAGCCGATCCTGATACTTCGGGTTCGGAAAAAAAATAATGTTGAGTAATGTGTGTGAAACTAAAATCACATTCACAATCCAAAATTCGAACACCTCAAACTCATACACAAATCAAATACCAAGCTCTCTAGGTTAAGCGATAAGAAGCTCACTTCACATATGTGAGGTCATGAGTTTGAATTTTAGTACATACTAATAATGTAGGATGTTTTGAATTATTGCCAATAAAAAAAATACCAAGCTCTCATAAAATGTGTCCAATCTCAAGTGATTGGAGCAAATAGAATATCCGGGAATTACATGCAAAACT
>JAYMTP010003943.1:0-15904 GCA_036897365.1 Geranium brycei | reverse complement strand
TATTTTAGGAGTAGATTGTCCCAAAATGAAATTCAGGGTACTGAAAAAAAGAAAAAAAAGGTAGGGTATGAAAGTAGGAATTCATTATAGTTAGGTGCACAAAAGTATCTTTTTCCCTTGTATTTAGTCTAGTGTATATTTTTTTTTGTATTTTTGTCTCCTCTAGTGTGGGACTTCAGTGTTTGGTTGTGTTTGAGCAAAACAGGGGGTGAAGGACTGTTGATGATAAAAGAAAGGGTGTGAAGGATTGTTTTTAAAAGCTTCAAAGTATTATTGTAGTGAATAACAATACAATAATTAAAAATAGAAAATATAGAACAAAAGCTACCAAGAGCAAAAAGGGGGGTCAACCCGAAAAGCAAAATGAAGGGGAGAAGTGTAGAATGGGGGAGAATCAATGACAGTAAATGGAGTTAATGTTAGAATGTCCTCTGATCATGCCTCAGATTCCATGCTTGGAGCTCCTATTCAAACTGTGAGAGAGATGGATCGAAAGACTCAAATGCATAATCTTGAGAAAGGAGAGGAATATTATTGCGCCTTAAAAATAAGAGCATTTCTTGCCAACTAGATGTGTTATTAACAATGAGAATAGGGTTCCAGATGGTATGTGCATCATGGACGAGATAAGAGAAGCCACATTTCCTAAAGTTGCATGACTTATTTGGGTAAAATAACACAAATACCCCACCCTTAAAAAGCGCATTTCAAATGAGACTAGCCCAACAATAGTGGAGAAGTAAGTGATCGACGTCCTAGAAAGATCTTCCACAAAAAGAGCATAGAAAATCGGTCAAAGAGATAGGAATCATGCAATCCTCTAGAAAGCAATGTGTTGGGACTGCACCATGAAATGCAAGTCATGCGAAACATTGCATTTTTTGGGGTGCCCTGCTGCACCAGAGAGCCTTCGCTCATAGAACTGGATCTGTTGAGACTTCAATAATGGCGGAAAAGGTTTTAATGATCATGAACCCATTCGCGTCCCTAGCCTAAGTGAGGAAGTCCGAAAATTGTTCCATTGGCCTCAAAACTGAGATAAGGCCAAGAAAAGATTGAGAGTCCATATCCATCCTCGACCCAAGTCTTCCCCTGTAATCTATAGTCCATGAGTCTTGGGCCTAGAATGAGCTGACCTGCTCTTGTATGTGGGACAAAAGATGAATGCAGGAAATTTCTCAATTTCTTTATTTGCAAAATGTTCATCGAATACCAGAATGAGCATCTACCAAATGCTTCATTTCAGGGAAGGTAGAGGAGTGATGACTGTTTGGGGCTTCCCAATTTGACAAGCAGGCACAAACGAGCGACCTTTACGTTTATCAAGGATCGCTTCCGGTCTAGAACGACTGGCTTGGAAGGGAAGCTGCTTTCCCGGGCAAAGAGGGAGGTGTTGTTGAAGTCAATCATACAAGCTCTGCCAAATTATACCATGAGTGCCTTTCTTTTTCCGATCAAACTGCTAGTGGAGTTAAAAGTAAATTTTAATCGTTTTCGGTGGAAAGAGTCAGACTAAAACATGGGGTGGGCTGGAGTAGGTGGGACAGTTTGTGTTCACATAAATAATAAGGGGGATTAGGCTTTCTTATACTCAAATATTTTAATTTGTGATTGGGTAAACAAGTATATTAGATTATTTCAAGGCCATAATTGTCGGTAGAGGCGACTTTTCAAAGCTAAATACCTTTCGCAGTGTTGTTTCTTGGATGAGAGGTCTGACTCGGGGGAGAGTATGGTTTGTAGGGATGGCAACAAGGCGGATTTGACAATCCCCATCCCCGTTAGAATCAGATCGAGGATTCCTCGTTTCTAACGAGGACGAGGATTCCACGTCGAGTTCGGGAATTCCCCGTTTTTCGTTTTCAACCCAAAAAAAATGTTAAAACATATTTATTTTTTAATAAAATTTGTATTAAAAATTATTATTTTGATAAAATATATACTTGATTTAATTATTTTTTTCATTAAACATGTATTATAAATTATTATTTTAACAAAAAGATATTATTTTTAATTAAATATGCATTTTTTAAATATAACTTTTAATTTTTTAAATATATTTTTTTAATATATCGGGGCGGGGCGAGAATACCTCACCACGCCCCGTTTCCATCCGGATTCGAGGATTTCTCGTCCCGTTTTTGTTCAGATTTGAGGATCCCTATCGGGGACAGGGAATATTGCCATCTCTATTGGTTTGGCGGATTTTGCAGGCAACCATAAGATTGTTGGATCTTGGAGTTAGAAGGGCGATTGGACCTTGTGAATTTCAATGTGTTGCAGATTCGTGGCTCCTTGATATGGACCCTTTTATGAGATCCCTTTCTCTCAGATTTCTCCATTGTCCCGTGGCTGAGTTCATGAAGCTAGCCCGAAGGGTGTGGAATAAGGATTTATTCGAGCAAAATTGTGATAAACGATGGGGGAACTTAATTCTTTATGTTCCAATCAGTCAGTTTCTTAAAGATGATTGATGTTATTGGGTGGAGGAAAATAATGGGGGTGTATTAGGTGAAAAGCGCTTATCGGCGACTTTTGGCGAAGAGGGATTTATGGAGAACCACATATCCTTGTAGGGAGCGATCTGGAAGATGAGGGTTCAGTCGAAACTCCAGGTTTTCTTGTGGTAGGTCACCTCGGGGTGCCTACCGACTAGGGATGTCCTTTCCTCCTACGGGGTCCCTCTAAATTGCGTCTGCCCTTTTTGCAATATGGCTCGAGAAGCGTTATCACATATTCTGTTCAATTTCCCTCTTGTCAGGCATGTCTGAGCTTTAACAGGGATGCTTGGTTTGCTCGGGACCGAAGTTGATGTTTTTACTCGACTGACCAATATTCTAAATGCTAGTGGGTTAGAAGTTCGTTGTTTTCCATATGGAGGAATATAAACGAAGTGATTTCGTATGTGTTGAGGTTTTCTCTGGCTTTAGTGGCTTTCGAGGCAAAAAGTACTAGTGTGGAGTGTAGGGTGGCAGTTTTGACCCCAATCCATAAATGGGAATGGGCGGAGCAAGGGGTAGTGAAATTGAATGTTGATGGTGCGGTCGACATTCAAGGTCAAAAATTCGAGTCAGGTTTGGTGATCAAAGATTTTTGGGACATGATTTTGAGGGCGAAAAGTCTAGGAGAGCAGGTTGCGTCGATCCTTCTTTGGTGGAAGCTCTTGCCATCCATGATGCTTTGAAACCAGTCAGAGACAGCCCCTGGCCGATAGTGCAAGTAAAATCAAATGTCCAAGGAGTAATTTAAGGGGTTTCTTTTAACGATCAGTTGCTGAGGTTAAGGGGTTATATTATGTGTGAATGTATGCATATGCTCACATTTGTCTAATATGTCGTTGGTTTTTGTTAGGCGCTTTGCTAACGGTGCAACTTATTATTTAGTTCGGGCTATGTTTAGCGGAGAAAGTTGAACACTAAGCGAGGAAGTTGTCCCCATAGTTTTGATTCAGTTGTTTGTTCGGATCAACAATAATTCAGCTTTGGTTTTTTTTTAAAAAAAACAAATAATGGGCTAATAACAATACAAGTGCACTATCATATACATCAAACAGGAGTCTGAGCACATCACACTTGGTAGTGTTTTATTTTCTTGATCAGCAAAAGAACCAAATTTATTGCTCCAGAAAGGAAGGTAATGAGCTAAAACTACCTGAATCTTGGTAGTGTTTGATTTGGGAAAGACGCGTCTTCCATTTCAATATTGTAGCCCTCTCCTACTCCTACCTACTGCCCTCTTAAATTCTATTCTTAACTCCACTACCTACACCATTCATCTTTTTCCCAACAACCTCAAATAACTATTCACAATTTCAGTATTTATCAAGTGCCTAACATTATGAAATTAGCTACCATATTTATGGGCAGGCAGATCAAACAAAAATACCAAATATTTATGAAGAAATAATAGAATCAAAATAGGTGCTTTACACCCATCAGATCAGTGTGACAGAACCCAAAACGACTGCGAATCGGAGCTCCTAGTCGATCATAGCTCAGCAATGGCAATCCCAGCCGGCAGAGTTGAGCTGGAGGGTTGGGCTGAAATCAAATATTGTGTTTTTGGAGGTGCACACATGTCTTGCTTCAGAAAGTAAAGTTTTTTGCTATATATATTCTTTCTGAATTCTATTTATTCAAAATTAAGTTTTTGTGTGTTTTGCACCAATAATTAATACTAACTTGTTCCATTACTCGATAATAAATTAGCCATTCCAGCATGATCACAATATGCAGTTCATATCATTGACATGATCAGTGATCAGTACAAGCTAATCATAAGCACCACACTCTGATATAAAGCAAGAATGAAAATGAAAATGAGGTCAGGTGGTGGTGGCAGTGGCGTGGTGCAAGGCGAGGATGGTGCTGAGATTCATAGGAGTCATGAAGCGGGACGAGCCAGTGGTGATCCCCTCCACTATCAGTCTGTTGGCCTTCTCCGACGGATGGAATGGATCCCAGAATGCATACTCATCCCTGTTTGGGCACAGGTTGGACAGCCCTGTGCACAGCCCCATCCCATTGTGAGGTCCTTGTCCACAACATGCAACAGTTGCTGTTCTAAATCCTGCATTCACACAACACAATGTTATCTTCTATCAATATCAATACTTGTATAGTTATTACCTACCATATGCTTGAGGGTCTCTCGTGAAGTCCATATGAGTCTGGTCTGTGTTAGCTGCAATGAACACATCACTCCCTATCTGCCTATTCAGCTGGTTGAGCATCTCAACCAGCTGTGGGTTGTACAATGATGCTGCTCTCTGCAGCTCAGCTGAGCATCCCCCATTAGTGCTCCTCAACGCCAATTCTGCAGGAACACACCCCAACGCTCCTGTTCCTGTCACCATTACCCTCCGAGCTCCTAATTCATAAAGTCTCTGCACCCATAACACATCATTAACCAACTAATACATAACACATTAACCAACACTCAGCTGTCAGGGTAATCAAGAAATGAATACTCACACTTAGTAGTTTCCGGTACTCGGAAATAAGGTACTTGACATACTGAGGAAGAGGGTATTGGCGCGATCTTGCAGAGAAGGGCACCAGATAGTAGTTGTTCACAAAATCATTCCCACCAACCGTGATCAGGACTATTCCTCCATTCACCAGCTGCCTTGTCTTTGCAGGTCCAATCATCGCACTCACTCGCTTCTGGTATTCTTCAAAGTACTCAATTTGTCTATACATTCTTATAATATTTAGCTGTAGGTTCAATTTTTACTGTTAGCTTAATTACCAAATGTAACTTCAACTATTTATCCGTATAATTGCCAACTATTTAACTTACAAACTGATTTCCAGTGTCATTGAGGATCCCAATCCCAGCTGAAGCGAAGTTTGCGCCTATAAGTAGTTTTTGTCCTGTGAGCTGAGGGCTCAAGTACGGCAATACTGATTCTGATCCGATTCGCTCACCTGACCATAATGTAGCGTGCATATATATGATATCAGTACAATTCTTGAGGCCTACCTCTTACTCAATACAACATTCTTGAAGATATAAAGATATAACATGTAGGGTTAGGAACTTTACTGATAAGGTCAGGAATGTTAAGGCCATTGGAGAAACGTCCTGTTGGGCGACCCGTGGGATAATCAATGCCATAAGGAGGAGCATCGGCACGAGCAGTTGTGGCCAAGTAGTTGTTGTTGCCACTGTCAACAAGAGAATCTCCAAACACAAAGAAAGCTGGAGGGTCAGCAACAGCTTTCTGCACCAAAAATACTATCACAAAGAGACACAACAATGCTGATGATCTGCCCATATTATGAGGAATTCTATAATACTCTTCAAGAAACTTAGGACCATGTGAATGGAGAGCAGGAGAGACCGTTATATATACAGCCCCACGGGATATAAACAAAAATCATCAAAATTCAAAACCAGAGGTAAAATTGATGGTGGTAGTTGTGATCCCAACTATGTACATTTACTACATTTAATGCCACAACCATTATTTCTTAGGGTAAATTTAGCAAGAAAAGCTGTAGATGGGTCTCTCCTAGCTGCAGAAGCAATTGCCTCAATTACTCTACTTTATTACACTATTGAGCCTTCTTATCTGTAATTAGCCATATGTGGCAGAGCAACAACAGCTGGCAACTTTCAACTATCAGTGTACTAATCTGTGTATAATAGTGCTGCCAGGTGATTTAACTGTTACCCTTTTATATTAGTAACTATTTGTGAATTACAATGAAATCTCTCTGTTATGATATTTGTCCTGTTCTTGAGGTTCACATTTGATTGGCATATAGTATAATGAGGAGTTTGCCATGATTTCAATCAGTAGCTGTAATAACACAACAAATGATGATATCAATTATTTACTAGAACATTTTGGAGTTACATTCTGAAAGCACCACATTCCTGAGAAGCTATGGTGATCAGGTGGTGGCATCCAAGGCAATGTTGGTGCTGAGATTCATAGGAGACATGTACTTGGTAGAGCCAGTCATGATGCCCTCGACAATGAGTTTATTTGCCTTCTCTGTCGGACGAAATGCATCCCAAAACGCATACAGATTTCTGTTTGGGCACAAACTGGAGAAGGGTGTGCACAGTCCATAGCCATTGTAGGGCCCTTGTCCACAACAAGCTATCTTTGATGTGATAAACCCTGTCGATTGCCAAATCATATCATTAATATGCATAACATTCATCCAAGTTGATTATATCATTTTCTTGTATATATAAATGCACATGTACCATATGCTTGAGGGTTACTGACATAGTCTTCATGCAGCTTATCTGTATTAGCAGCAATGAAAACATCACTGCCAATTTTGGCATTGAGTTCTTTCAACATTTTGTTGAGCTGAGGGTCGTACAATGCTGCAGCTCTTTGCAGTTCAGCAGAACACTCCCCGTTCGCGCTGAGCCAGCTCTGCTGGGGCACACCCCAGCGGCCCTGTACCTGTCACCACTACCCTTCTCGCCCCCACTTCATATAGTTCCTGCAAATACACTTTTCATATTATGCTTATTACCTTGCATATGCAATTATCATTAATATAGAATATATAGTTGCTTTATCGGACACTTATAATCTTGTATAAATAGGGAGCTTGAGTGTGAATAAAATATTGAAATCATTTGAGTCATTTTCTTCATCTTGACCGCGTACCATTAGAAGTTTCTTGTACTCCCTGATGAGAAACTTGACATATTCCGAGATATCATGGTGCTGGCGGTATCTTGCAGAAAAGGGCATCAAATAGTAGTTGTTGACAAAGTCATTCCCACCTACAGTGATGAGTACTAGTTCTCCATTCACGAGTCGCTTAGTCTCTGCAGCTCCAACGACAGCGCTCACACACAACTGGTATTCTTTGAACAACTCCAACTGTCTGTACATTTTGATAGTGCTAAACTGCATGTATAGATTAACCATTAACGTTACAGCTCTCTAATTAAGAGTATGCATTAAGAAACAGGCACACATACAAACTGACGACCGGTGTCATTAAGGATCCCAACCCCTGCTGAAGCAAAGTTGGCACCTATGAGTAGCTTTTGCCCTCTCACCTCCGGGTTCAAGTATGGCAATGCAGATTCAGACCCTATTTTCTGACTTGGAAATGCATAATGCACGTGTTAAGTCTACTCTACTACATTACATATAACAATAACATGGTGTTAGAGTAAGAGAGTTAACTGATAAGGTCAGGTATGTTAAGGCCATTGGAAAATCTTCCAGTTGGGAGTTGTGTAGGATAATCAATCCCATAAGGAGGCGAATCTGCACGGGCAGTTGAGGCCAGGTAGTTGTTAATGCCACTGTCAACAAGTGAATCTCCAAACACAAAGAACGCACGAGGCCTAGCAACTGCCTTATGCGCAACAACTGAAAACATGAAGAAACAGAAAGCTAATGACTTAGACATTTCGAGAGGTTGACTGGTTGTTTTCTGTACTATCCTATTTTCTTGGACTCTATAGTGAATTGGCCTGAGATGAGAATTATATATAGAATCATGGGATGGGAAGGATCATGAAAGCAAAGCAAAAGGTTTAATAGTAGTTGTCATTGTCAGGTAGCTCTCTAGGAGTAGGAGCTGCTTATGGGGCATTCAATGCCAACACCTTTGGTTAAACTTGATTTTATTTCAGGAGGAAGAGTCGGTTCTCTAATAATTTTACACCTTTGGTGTAATTTCAGCTCAAACGACGGTGATAGATATTTCATCAGCATAACTTGGCAATTATACAAAAAATGGCAGCCTCATTAACCATCAATTTTGTGAAAGGCATCGCCATCTGGTTTATTTGAAAGATTCATCAGTTTATTTATTATCAGTCAACAACTTTGCTGCTTTTTCTACTAGCTGTTCAGATATACATGAAAATGATATATTTTAGAGTCTTCAAGAAAACTTCTGATTGCTTGTAAATCAACCAAAGAGAGATAGTATATGTACCTCTAGTTAAACTACAATTATTTTATTTTTGTTGCTGAAAGTTTCTGATGAGACAAATGTATTTTAATTATTTTTTTTGCTGAAAGTTTATGCCTGCTAAGTTTGGCTTGACGACAAAATGCTACACAGAAATTTGGTCATTTTTAGGATCAAAAGAGTATCAATGTTGCAGCTTGTGTTTGTTCACATCCTTAATTTCTCTTATAATAGTAACTGTAGCAAATATTAAGGTTCTACACTCTTGATTTCAATTATTCATGAACTACACAGCCTGTTCTCTAACAATGAAAACATAAAATCTAGGGATATGCAAGCACATAATGGATACATGAACAAGAAAAACCAAGAATGGTCATTTCATTTCATTTCTGAGACAAGACAAGTATCAGATGTTTGCATCCAAAGCAAGGATGGTGCTGAGGTTCATAGGCGACATGAAGTCGGTATTTCCATTCATGATCCCCTGAACAATGATTTTATTCGCCTTCTCCGAAGGATGAAATGCATCCCAAAACGCATACAGGTTTCTGTTTGGGCACAAGTTGGATAAGGGCGTGCACAGCCCAAGACCATTGTAGGGTCCTTGTCCACAGCACGCTATCTTTGACGTTGTGAATCCTGCCCAACCATAACAGAAATGTTTGTAATGTTTCTTTTATGTAATTTGCACAACTAGTTTTAGTACTGATACTAAATGGAGCGTACCATATGCTTGAGGGTTAGTGACGAAGTCCATGTGCATCTGGTTTGTATTTGCGCCGATGAAGATGTCACTGCCGAGTTCTTTGTTGAGTTCTTTTAGCATTTGATTCAGCTGAGGGTTGTATAGAGAAGCAGCTTTTTGCAGTTCAGCAGAGCACCCTCCATTTGTGCCCCTCTGGGCCAACTCTGCAGGGGCACAACCTAATGGCCCTGTACCCGTCACAAGCACCCTTCTTGCTCCCAGTTGGTGTAGTTTCTGCATTCATTTTTTAAGCACTTCAGGGATACTACAAAATACACTCACGCATGCAACATTTTGAGAAAATGGCAAAAACCTGCGGTATACCATCACAATTTTGCAAGAAGGTGCAGTGTACTTTGTTAATGACAAAAAGGTGTTGCGAACTTTGATTTTTGTGCAAAATGTGTTTATTCGTACAAAAATGACAAAATTGCCCTTAACATTAAGGATTGTTTTTTTAAATAAATATTTTTAAAAGTTTCTAAAAAAAATTCTTTAATCAAATTTTGTAATTTAATTTTTTAGTAAAATTTTGTTTAAACTTTCTATTTCTTAATTTCATAGGCAATTTCGTCATTTTATACAAATACGCACATTTTGCACAAAAATCAAAGTTCATAGCACAACACCCTCTTGCAAAAGTATGATAATATAAAGCAGGTTTTTGTCATTTTCCCTAACATTTTCTAGGCCACATCCTCGATAAACCACTGCAGTTGCACACTTGCACTTATTATTTGCTGTCAAGAGTGCATTTTTGTTTTAGTAAAAGATACATATAGTAGAAGAGAAAGTATATTATTCTGACTTCTGTACCTACTTTTTAGTGATCCATGCATGCTATTTGCAGTTTAAGGCAGTCAGCGACATGAAGAAAAAAATATTTTTAGCACGCGAGTGAAGGGGTGAATTACCATTAGAAGTTTCTTGTATTCTGAGATGACAAACTTGACATAACTGGGCAGAGGGTATTGGCGGGATCTTGCAGAATATGGTACCAGATAATAGTTATTGACGAAATCATTACCACCAACAGTGATGAGTACTAGGCCTCCATTTACAAGTCGTTTAGCCTCTGCAGCTCCAATGATAGCACTGGCACGCCGCTGATATTCCTGGAAGTACTCCAGTTGTCTGTACATTCTGATGATGTTAAGCTGCATATACATTTCCAACATAAATATTTGTTTGGTCAGTGGTATGTATGTATACAATAAATATAAGAAATCAGAATATGTATAGGCTGGACTTACAAACTGAACTCCAGTGTCATTGAGTATTCCTATCCCGGCTGAAGCAAAGTTGGCCCCTTGAAGCAGTCTCCGTCCAGTGAGCTGGGGGCTCAAGTATGGCAACACAGAATCCGACCCGAGTTGCTGACCTGACATTAACAATATCAGGATGTGTCAATGATTATCTTTCAACTCGTGGACCGCGTATAAATATAATATGTAACATAAACTCAACTGATAAGGTCAGGTATGTTGAGTCCATTAGAGAAACGTCCTGTTGGGCGACGCGTAGGATAATCAATTCCATAAGGAGGGGCATCTGCACGTGCAGTAGTGGCAAGATAGTTATTGTTGCCAACATCAACAAGAGAATCTCCAAAAACAAAGAAAGCTCGACCAGGCCTGTTAATGTTAGGACTAGCAGAAGCAACCTGTGCAATCAATACAAGGAACATAAAAATGCAGAAACAGCTAACTGAAGTGTTAGCCATATCTCTGTTCCTGGAACTTGAAGAACTGTGGGATGTTATGAAGAACAGAAACGAGTAATATATATATACATACACATACAGGTCCATTGGGCATTAAAGAGGAACAAAACTGAAGGTAAAATTGATAATGGTAGTTGTGCTCCGCAACTACCACAAGTAGTTTGTGGAACATTCAATGCCACAACAATTGCTTATAGTGGATTTATGAAAGAGGCAGGAGCTGTATGTCTGCATAATGTAGAAACTCAACTCATTTTTCGGCTCAACTGATGGTCGAAAGAAACATCATTAATGTGCATTAAGTAACCACAGTAACTGAGTTACTCTGTCGAGAACCTTCCATTGCTATTAGCTACAAGTGGCACCAACTGCTGGAATTGGTCTCCTGTCCTGGTTGTAGCATCACTACTTGGATATCAAAACACAGAATGATCAGAAAGTTGATCGTGATAATATTCATAGTAAAAAAATGCATGACCGTTTGAAGTGAATAATATCCGTTATGGGATTTTTGTTCTGATTACTATAATTGAGGTCATGTAATTATCAGTAAGGAGTCCCTAAAACAAGTGAAACTGTATTAGCTAGGTAAGGGTACCCCCTGCTCGTAGAGGCAACAAGTAGCTTTTCGGTTCCTCTGCAGATATCTATAGAGGTATCTTGTGATACACATAAATGTCTAGCGGTGGGCATGTCTCAGTAACCAACTTTACAGCCCAGCCTCAGAAGTAAACAGCCTCCATACACACACACTCCATAAATGTTTCCACATATATTATTATGCACCTCAACTCTATTTCTTGCAATCAGCAAGTTGTAGACTGAGGGAGCAAAAGTAAGTTTCACGAGACCTACTTAGGGGAAGGAGCAGGACAGCCAGCTCAAAGTATATTGGATCTGCAACTATCAACAATAATACAAGTATAAGGTACCTTCATCAGCTGGCTCTATGTTCATCGGGTGACATGAGTCAGAGTTTGGTATAGAATAACTTTAATTATAATCACCTATTAAGTGGCTACCCCTAGAATTGTATGTTTTTCAGGTGGCATTTTTAAAATATTTTTTTTCAGATGGGTATATCAAAGTTTTGTAAAATTTTTACTTTGTACCTCTTCGTTCAATTCAGTTAAGTTTTAACATCTTTGACATGTGAAATGACTAAAATACCCGTAAGAGTTAAATGAGTTATTAAAATTATATTGAAAAGACTAAAATGCCCTCACATGTACTTTTATTTTTCAAACATATGACCTCCATTCTTCCTCTTCACCCTTTTTCTTTTCTCTCTCACTCCTCTCCCTCTCTTCTCTCACCTTCATTTGCTCTATTCCCATAAACTTTTGTTGCTATTGCTATGACAAAAGAAACCACCATATATACCCTACTCAATAAAAAGATGAGTCGTCCTCACAGAGCTACATACACAACACACCCAAGAAAAGCTCAAAATATTGAGAAAATATTGAATCCTTGATTCTATAATCAAACCTTAATGGCACAAGGCCCTCAATTTTGACGAACTCAAAAGGGATGCTATAATTTTGTATCAGAGATTTTCCACGCCCAAAAGCTCCGATGCTTGTTCGTCATTGTTGCACGCCGAAGAAGACCGGAGAATCTGGACAGTCTCTTCAATCTCTAATTTTTTTTCTCTCCAATTTTTTAAATTCATCAACCTGACCAGTATTCGACCATAGCCGACCTCATGTTCTCCGCCTCCGACCTCCCCATGTTGTCCTTCCAAAACATCCAGAAAAGACCACGTCTATCTCTCTAGCGTCAGATTCGTCCAAGCCGGCGCCGGATACCTCTGTTTTCTCCCAAATCCCCACTATCCAGACTCCGACGTCAAGTCGCCCAAAATCAAAACCCATATGAGATTGGGCCCTCCGGTCCCAAAATAAATAAATAAAACAGATGAGAAATTGAAATTGACAAACTCGACGCCCATTGAGGTGTCGAGCTCTATGAGGTCAAACCTCTGATCGTGCTCGAGATCGGCCATGGAAGCTCGCAACTTGCTGGTGGCGATGACGGAAGAGTGAGAGAGAGGGCGAAGAGATAGAAGGGATGATAATGATGCATTTTAGTCTTTCATTTTCATTTTAATTTTAATAATTCATTCAATTACTAAGAGTATTTTAAGCATTTTATATTATTTCAAAACTTAAGTATATTCATCTAAAAAATACTGTAACCGTGCCACTTAGAAAATATACAATTTTAAAAATAGTCACCTAAGATTATTCTTAGAAATCATACAGTTCTAAAGTAAGCATTTTAAATTAGCCACTCCTTTTACTTTTCTTCTATGAATTCTCATTTAAAGCGCCTAAATATGTCATAGGTGTGTGATAAAACATGCAGCAGGGCATATAAAGTTGAAAAGTCCTCCAAGTTCACTACCCAATAGCAAAAAACTCACATTTAACACCACCACCAATAAAACACGGTACAACAAACACAAAACAAAGAATACAAACGAATCAACAGACAAAATAATGATCATAAAACACAGCTCCAGTGGAGACCAAATGAAGATAATAGATCATTAACCACTAGGAAATGAACAATGAAACATGACTTATTCAGACAAGTCACACCCAGTACAGTAGTATAAAATACATGTGTAGTAATTACAACATATAGTCATAAAAGGAAATATGGTAAAAGTAACTTGACAAACTAAATCTGAAAGAAGTATACGGGAACCTGCTAGTAATGAAAGTTTCTTCTCAAGAAAGTTGCAATTTGATGGCACTTGAACCTAAGAAGAAAAGCACATTTCACAGCCTCAGGTGTTAAAAACTTGTTCTTTAGATGCCCACAACACAAGACCATGGAATGGATGACCAGTTCTTCCTGGTCTGCTCCAATTCCATCGACCAAGCCCCCCAATTCCTTAATCATATGGGCTGTTTTGGGCCTTAAATAGCCCAATCCAGTCCTTAAAGAGACCAATTAGCAACATTTCCCGCCAAAACGGAAGAGAGAAACAGTGGCGGCTAAACCTACCCAATCCCAACCCCAAACACGCCCTCTCTCGCTCTCTCCGTGTCTGCGATGGGATCGTCGTCTGTAGATGCCGCCGATTCGCCGCCGACCGAGAAAGCCGACAATGATCTCCAGGTATACTGTTACTCCTTTCATCGTTCTCGCTGTTTTTCGTGTTCAATTTGCAACAACACAGTGGTTTTATCCTTTATTTCCAGCCCTTCTATGTTCTTCACAAAGCATCGTCTGATAGAAAATCAATTAGACCTACTAATGCACGGAGGAAGATATCCTTAACTCCATCGTCACCGAACAAGGTCGAAGAATATGACTACCGCCATGAGCACTTGAGGATGGAAGCTTATCAATTTGTTTGGTCAAAATTAGAGTCAACCATCAAGGTTTTCTTCTTCTTCTTCTTCCTCCTCCTTATTTATGGATTTATGGTTATTCAGTATTTCTGGGAATTTCACACAGGATGTTTTGAGGAGCAACAATACAAATGTATTTAATGAAATACATAGATGGATTCGTGAATCCTTCTCTGCTATAAGATCACGTGGAACACCTGGTTTTGCTGAAGCAACTCGGCCATTTCCAGTTGTAGCCGATGCATCTTCTAAACAAATCTTCACTGGCTTCATTCTCACCAGTAAGTTTTTCTTTCAGCAGATCACTTAACCTTTTACTTATGGAGACATATGTATGAAATTTGAAATGTTTTTTCAGGGAAGCCTATTTAATCCGACATATGTAGCTTACATCATCATATTTCATACTTTGATACATATATAATGCCCTCTAATCAACAACTTTATTGAGCATATCTAATTCAGTTGATTGTCCATTGCATTTTTCCTGGGATATTCAAATTTATTTGTCCGTGGTTTACAGAAAATATGGAGTTTGTTGATGATCTGCTCACATTCGAAGAACTTGGCATCCATCTTAAATCTCATGGATGCCATGTGGCTAATCTTTCTTCTCTAGATTTCATGGCCAAAAATGGTATTGGTGGTTGTCTCAGAAGTTTATTGAGACAGTTATTAATGGATACTTTTGATGTAAGTACTTACAAGTGCACATTGATGTGGGGTTAAAAGTTTTTTAAATTTCATTTTCTGATACTGTTTTTCATGCAGGCAGCTGATATGTCGATCTTGGCAGCTTGGTACAGAGAACAAGGAAATGATGATACCCCAATCATCGTGATTATAGATGACATGGAACGCTGTTGTGGGTCGGTGTTATCTGACTTTATCTACATGTTGAGGTACTGGTGAACAACCTTGTCAACCCAATAGTCATATGTGTGCCCACTGGTACGCACATGTCTACGATGAGAGAAATCATGTAGTTCTTAAAATCTTTTGGTTGCTACTAAGATCTGCTTGGACACGTTCTATTTTGTTGTGGCTAAGCTTCAACCCAATTTATTCTCATACTTGAAGATATTTTTAATCTTTATTTTCATGGAGGTATAAAAAAATATACTAGCAAAGTTTATAAACATACAAATATCAAAAGAAAGGTTCAGTTTGTGAGCATGTGGTTCTTATATGTAATATGCAATTCATTAAATGTAAGATGCTTATTTCATGCCCATAAAAGCTCAATTGTTGAGTTTTGATATTTACATTCAATTATGTTACAGTGAATGGGCTGTTAAGATTCCAATAATTTTATGGGTGGGAGTTGCAACTACATTTGATGCCCCGAGAAATGTACTATCTTCAAATGCTTTGCAGCTCTTGTGTCCTTGAAAATTCATTTCGGGATCACCAGCCGAGAGAGTGGATGCAATTGTCAATGCTGTTCTTGTAAAACAGTGTGAAATTTATTAATTCTGTTTAGCTGGAATGTTACAGAAAATGTCGTAACACTTTCTGTGACAAGGAGCTATTATGAAATCTAAAAAACAGTTTAGTGCAGAAAGTAAATAACGCAACAGTAAGTAAATAACACAAGGAGTTTGATAACCCAGTTCGGTGCTAACCTCACCTACATCTGGGGGCACTTTGCCAG
>JAYMTP010003942.1:0-15906 GCA_036897365.1 Geranium brycei | reverse complement strand
ATAACCATACCCTAGGATGATTCGGAGTTGTAGCGATGGAAGTAAATGATACATTACCCTTAGTCGGGTTCGTCTTTATTGGATATTGACATTCATGTTATCTGGTCGTTGAGAAGTGTTATTAGACGATAACCTCAATTAGTAATTAATGAGATTAATTATTATCGGTTTAATATCGAACCTATGTGGTCACACACAAAACAAGGCTGAAACGAATCAAGTTTTAGAATTCCAAATTATAATATGAGTTATGATATATATTGTATTTTGAATATAATATATATTCAGTTTAGTTAAAAGTTAGATTAATTTAGATAAATTTTATCTTAATTAATTTAAAATATAATTGTTATATTTAAAATGTGTTAGAATATTGTTTAATTAAATTAGTAAAGCGATAAATTCTAATTAGATTAGAATTATTTATTTAATTTAATTAATATAAACCTAACTCAACCTAATTAGTATAAAAGGCATACTAAACCTAAAAGAGGAAGTGTGAAGTGATTGTGAATAAGTTTTTGAAGCCGCCAATTACCAAAGGGTTGGGTGAAGGTAACCTAATAGCTACGGGAGTATTAGGAGGAGAGACGCCTCATATTTGGCTACGTGAGTGTTGAAACAAGAGAAGAAGAATGGATGGGCTCATGATTGTTTACTCTTGGGTAACATGATAATGATAATGGTTATCATCATCACTTGCATGGTACGGCTTAACCAAAGCAACAAAAAGGTATATATTGATTGATTCTTATATCTATGTGTGTGCTTCGGTGATTTCATGTATACCATATGTGAAACTAACTTGTAGTGACATGAGCAACTAAGAGATATATGTTTGATTTATTAGTTTAAACTTATATATGTTCATGCTTCTTCTTCTTCTTCATATATATAAGATAATACTCTAATTGGAAAAACATGAATATGTATATATAAATATAAATGTGATTTTCGGTTATGTGAGACATGTATGTTGTAAAGTAAAAGTCGTCAGCCACGGTTCTTGTAAAACTCTAAAGTAACTGACGACAATGTTGCGCCTAACTTCATGGCAAACTAATCCTTGAGTCGATAGAATTCTCCTCCAAACAAGACTTGAATTATGACCAAGCATTTGTAGTCAAGAAATCTCGAGTTGGAAAATACTTAGCGCGAAAAACAATTAAAGGAAATAACTATTCATATAAAAATTAAATTTGTTGAAAATATTTAAAATTTAAAAAGCTTTGGCATCTAGAAATTGTGCTTTAAATCTCAAAATTTAACATGTATGTTAGGTTATTAAAATAAACGAAAAAAACTATTATGTCCCAACAATATTTGTGAGATAGGAGTTTGTTTTTCCAGTGATACCTACAAACATATTGAAGGAATATAGTATTAAGTAGTTTTTGATAACGTCAACATTTTTATTATTTTATATTAAAAATAGGGAAATATATTGTTGAATTGATGTGTATAGCCTGTACAAGATACATATATGTATAGAGGATACAACCAAACTCTAATACATAATGCAAATCATAATGAGCCTAACATATTTTAACATCCCCTCAAACTCATTACAGAGTAAACCGAATTGAGTTTGAATTTAAGATTTTATGCGATCAACAATCTCTCTCTCTCTCTCTCTCTCTCTCTCTCTCTCTCTCTCTCTCTCTCTCTCTCGAGTGTCTTAAGATGAACTTTGTTAGTTTCTACACCCCTCATGTGTCAATATTCAAATTAATCCAAATCGTTGGATGTACATGTAAATCATGGTCGTTGACTTAAATATATGGCAAAGGGTGAGTGGAATAGAGTCAGAGAAAAAATAAAAATCCTAAATGATTCTAGAAGTTGGGACAATGTGTGACAAAAAAAACTTATTCTACCATTCAAAAAAATTGTAATTATTCAAAAAAAATAGTTTAGTAATTGTGTTAATTAGAAATCAATTCATTTATTAAGATTTTATATAATTACTCATACCATATTTAATATTAATTAAAAATAATATATATATGAAAATTTTCAGTTGTCACGTGCCATACCTCTTTAAAACTTATATATATTGTACATAGAGATTTTAAATCAATGAGTAATTCTATTGATTTTCACGATTTTATTTGTTATATTTGTTTCTATAGTGATTGTATGTGGGTATGTTACTAGGTTTGAATGAAATTGTTATTATTGCATGTGTGTTGTATGTATTGAATTGACTTTGAGATCAAGAGGAGCGGTGGTGGTGGTACGGTGCTTCTCCTCTTGATCTGGAGATCGACTTTGGCCTTCCAAAGGATGAGCACTAGAGATGTCATATGCATGGTCGGTTGATTGTTTTGGAAACATTGATGTTTAGATTATTATGTTTAGTTTATGCTTTACTCATTGGGATTTATAGAGATGGAGAGCAGTTTTCTTATAGATGTTTGGAGTTCTTATTATGTAACCTTCTAAGCATTTAATATTTGTTTTATTTATGCAACAAACATAACTATTTTGGTTTTGTTTGGTTTTGGATACTCTAATAAAACATTGGTTCTTCTACTAAGATGATAAAACTAGGGGGCAGCATTCCAGTTGTTGGAGATGTTAATGTTAGATTTTGTCCGGAAATTGCATTGCTCCCTCCTAAATCGTAATATATATTCACATTGTTTAAAATTATCACACTACCTTTTTGGTTCAGTGTTTTTAAATGGATAAGTGTCATGTGGGCTTCCTTTAATTGTTGTTAGTTGTTCCATCCATTCATAAATCACAATTGATAATATTATAATAGGATAATTTCATTTTTAAATGATGTTTAAAAATCATTTTTCATTTTTAATATTTGCTTAATTTTTTTTAAAATATTATTTAAATTAGTTTTTATTGTTTTTTCATACAATATATTTAAAAAAATAAGTTTAAAATTTATTTTTTAAATATAGGGGTATTTTTGTCTTTTCCAAAAAACAACATAATTTTTAGAAAAATTAGTGGAATGGTGTTAAGTGGGACTTTAGTGAACCTAAAAACCTCACAATTAGTATTTGTAATTCAGAAGATGTAAGTGAGACTTTGAAAAATCTAGAAGGATGATGTTGAATTATCCTATTATTATTAATATTCCTCATATTTTAGCTTCCCTCCACACTAATCTCATTTACTCACAAAGACATTAAATAGCTCATTCTCTCATTCTTCTTGATTGGTCTCACCATTAGCTCCTCAAGACACACAACACTTTATCTCTCCAATTTATTATGTAAATATTATATTGTGGTGGATATATTTCTTTATTAATTTTATTGATTTTTTATTGTGATATTATATTGTGATGTGTAATTTTATTGAGTTAAAGTTTCTTATCATTTTTTTTATAAATTTATAATTTTTGTTTACTACTTTTATTGATATTTTTATCACGATACTACTATATTGTGATATACTGATATGTATCATTTTATCAGGTAAAGCTTCTTATGATTTTTTAAATAAATTTATAATTATTGTTTATATTTTTATTTTGCTAATTATAGTTATTGATTAAATTCATTTATCTATTTATATTATTTTGTTTTAGTTTATATCATTTAATTTATTATTTATTGTTTCATTTCTCAAGTAAATATTTGTTTTGATTTAATTTAATTTAATTGTTTATCTCTCACTCAATTTTTTTTTGTTTTGGTTATTATGGTTTATTGATTAAGTTTTATTTATCACTGTAATTCTATGACTATGAATAATTTAATTAAAGTTATGTTGAGATTTTGATACTATGTAATTTTTTGTTGATAATTTAATTTTAAATATTTCTCATTGCTTATTATTGATGAATTAGTTCTAACTATATTCAAATTTGTACAAGTTTATGAATAAATATTTAATTAAAAGACCAAAGATTTCAGTTGATTTATTTAGTGCACATAATGAACAACTCAACTCAGATTTTAGTGTTGAGTTTAATCTGCATGATATTGTCAGCGATCAAGGCTTACGTAAAAAGATTTGAATAGTTTGATACTAGGATTAGAGATTGCGTCAGGTGAGAGTATGTATCAAAAGGCCCTTGCCAACCAATTGGGCATACATTTGTAAAATGTCCGACATCCAGCAGGAATTTTCGATACGAATGGTTCAAAACATTTGATTGTTGGAATACAATGTATCAACTAATAAAACTTATTGTTTTTGTTGTTATCTTTTCAAGCCAAATAATATCAGTCGCTTTGGGGATGACGTATTCACGGTAAAAGTATTTAACAATTTGAAGAAAATCTTAGACAAATTTAGAGAGCATGTTGGTGGGGTCCATAGTGTGCATAATGATGCTTTAACACATCTTGAAGCATTTAAAATTCAAAGACAAAGTGTGTCACATTTATTATCATATAAAGGTCGTGAGATCGAAATTGATTGTCACAATTGTGTGATTACGGTTTTGGATGTGATTCGACTTTTATGGAAGCAGGGTTTATCTTTTTGTGGACATGACGAGTTCTTGACTTCAGTTAACAAAGAAAACTTTCTCGAGTTTCTTGAATGATACTACACAAGAAATAAGGTTATTGGACAAAATGTTTCAGGAAATAGTCATATGACTTCTCCATCGATTCAAAAGGAAATGACTAGTGCTTGTGCCGTGGAGACTACACGTGCAATATCAAACGATATTGGTGATAATTTGTTCACTATTTTTGTCGACGAATCTCGTAATATCTCGGTGAAGGAACAAATGGTCGTTGTTATTAGATATGTCAACAAGTGTGGCGAAATTATTGAACGGTTTTTAGTTGTGGTTGATGTCGCAGACACTTCATCACAATGTTTTAAACACATTATTGATACTTTATTGTCAATCACGGACTATTTATATCTAGATTGAGAGGTTAAGGATGTGATAATGATTTAAATATGCGAGTACAATTTCATGGGCTAAAGTCTTTAATTTTAAGAGAAACTCTTTATGCAATATATGCTCATTGTTTTGCTCATCAATTTCAATTGATGATTGTTGATGTGGCAAATTTTGACTAAAGTGTTAGTTACTTTTTTGGTCTGATTAACTTAATTGTGAACACGAGTGGATCATCTTGCAAACAAGTTGACAATATTCGGTAAAGTGAGCATAATCGAATAATTGAACACCTTGAGCCAGAGAAATTACTAGTGATAAAGGGAAAAATCAAGAAATAAGATTGGCAAGACCGAGAGACACTAGATGGGGATCACATTACATAACCTTATTGTGTCTACACTTGATGTAGCCATCTATGATAAAAGTGTTGCTAAATGTGTTTCGTGATGGTAGTAACGATGATACACGAGGTATGTCTAAGACCTTATTAGTTAAAATGGAGAGTTATGACTGTATTTATTTTGCACTTGATGAAACAATTATTGGCATATACAAATGATCTATCAAACTTGCTGCAACAAAAATATCAACATATTGTAAGTTATGCATTTAATTAAGAATGTGAACGATCAGATAAAAGATTTTCGAGAAGAAGGAAGATGAGAGCTATTTTTGGATGAAGTTGACTCTTTTTGCATGTCAAATTCTATCACTGTTGTTGATATGAATGATATCATAAAATATTGTACCGTAATGAAACGAGATGACACAATTGCTACTAATTATCATTATTTTTGGATTGAAGTTTTGTGCAAGGTGATGAGTTAAGTTTTTCTTTAATTTTGATCAAGTACATTTATTTGTTTGTCATCCTTTGTTGATTTTATTGTATTTTTTTGCAATACTAGGTCGTTGATCTAATTTTAATGGAGATGGATTATTCGTCTATCAGAAATAAGCATATATCTACTTCTTTCTGTAGCATGCCTTGATCCTCAGAATTATATTTTAACTTTAATGTTGATAAGTTTATTTATCTTGCTAAACTGTATTAGAAAGACTTCTAAGAAACAGAGTTGATGGTATTGAAAGTCAGCTTAAGATGTACATTCGTAATGTCAAAAGCGATATAGAGTTATCTAATATCGAAAATTTAGGAAGTCTTGCAAAGAAGTTGATCGCAACTAGAAAAGTTTGTTGTTTTCCATTGGTGTACCACTTAATTGAATTGACATTGTTTCTGTTAGTTGCAATAGCGTCCGTTGAAAGAGTATTTTCAGCAATGAATGTTGTAAAGACTGATTTGCGAAATAAGATAGACGACGAATGATTAAATGACATTTTAGTAGTATACATCGAGATTGAAGTATTTGTTAGCATTGAAAATGAAACAATTTTGTAACATTTTCAAAATATGGCACCTCGTATAATTCAACTCCGATCTCACCATCGTGTTAGGTTTTGTGTTGAAAAGTAGCTATGTGGATAATCATGTATTAGTAAATTTCATTTGTATAAAAATACTTTGTTATCTTTTTAGTATGAAATTTCGCCCCCTATAAATATTTTTTGGATCCGCTACCGATTTCTTGTGATTCAAATTATGTATCCGACCATTTTATTCTATTATTCATGAGTCTTAAGTATAAGCTAAATATTTTACAATAAATCAAATTAATTTATTTATTATTGTGATTCAACTAAATTATAACTATACCTCTTCGTTAAATTTGAAAACAATATGAAGTTTATGTTTGTCGATAGTAGACACAGGGAATATTTTCAATCAAACTTTTGGAAGCATGTGAACAATTAAGAAGACACCCTAAAAAAGTGAAATAATTTTTCAAAATGAAAATTTATTTATAAAGTTTAATATTATAATTATGCTTTCCAACCAAACCAAAGAAACTCATTCAATGATTTCCTTAAGAATGCGCTTAATACTAAAATTTATTCATTTAGAATTATGAAACTAATAAATTCAATTTAATTATATTTATCATTATAATTAGGTAATTAATTCAATCTATAAACACGTTTCAATTAGTTTTACAGAAAAATACGGACCATGCATTTAGCTACATAACATATAAATTATGACTTAATTACATATTGATGACACAACACTGTATATAAATTCTAAATAAAAATAAATATCTAAACAAATAAAATATTTAACTTCTCATAAATAAATTTTATTATAAATAAATTTTATTATAAATAAATATTTAAATAAAAACTTGGTTGACTACAAGTATTCAAAGATTGATATTCTTTTTATCAAACAAATTACTCAATTTAAAATTATTACAAATGACATCGTCCAATGCTCCACATTAGATGCATATACCACAAGTATAGTGCTACACATAAGACGTTTTTTCCACTTAAACAAAAAACATCGGTTTATCAAAAGTAACACGTTACATTAAAATTTTGTACCTCATGTATCAAGTTGTTGGGCTTCTTTAATTGTAATTGGGCCAGGGGTTGGGCTTCTGATATGGTTTGGAGCAAGAGCAAATCCCACAACTTTCTCATAAGCAATCAATCTAATTTTAAAATTAATGCCAATATTTTTAATAATTCCAACGTACTTTCCCACGACTCATTCTAGAAAACCATACCAAACTTATAGAGCACCCATTTATTCAAAATCTTGTATAAATCAGTTGTACACCAAACATTGATTTATTGAACTTTGTAGACCAATCTTGTAGAACTTGAAACCAATTAACAAGCTAAATTCAAATGAGTGCCACATGTAATACTCCATTAAAAAGAGTGGCAAGGTGGTGACCATTGGTTTATGACATTGACAATTTTATTATTATTTTGATTGGCGAATTGTATCAAGATTTGAGCTCGACTATGCTATGATGAAGCAAGATAACACCAAATTTGAGATTCTTAAGAGTTACTAATATTATTATATCAATAATAAGCTCAAGACACACCCTTATGTAGAAGTGGGTCCAATATCGCTACTTGACTCTCATCGGGAGAGAGAGGCCCAACAGAAGTTGAGAGAGATGTCCAACAGAAGATGAAAATAAATACGAGATACCGCAGCGTGACTCAAACCCAATACCTTTGAACCCAAGTTCAAGTGTTTAACCAATTAGACAAGCAAGCGTTGATAGCATTGACAATTTTATGCTGTGTCATTTTTGATGATAAGAGACCAGGCCGAACAAATGCAGCACATGTGGGGCCTCCAATTTGAATTGAATAAAGATATCTAATGTTGGGCCCCTATACATAATATTAAACTCCTCAAATCTCAACAACCATTCCAAAAATTATGCTAATCATACCATATATAAACTAATATAAAATACAAAAAAAATCCTCGTACCATTGAAATATTCATATACACAAGTGTAAATAAAAAGGAACACAAGCATACATATAACAGTATAAACATAAAAAGAAAAGAAGAGCAGATTACCGTTAAATAAAGTCCTTTAATATAGTGACCAATATTGGATCCAACGGACAACACTATGAATTCAGTCATTTTCAGAGAACTAACGGTTCAACCACCAGCGTCGCCTTCAAACAGCAAAATTCAAGTGAATTGGACGCCAAGAAACCAACACAACAACAAAACACTTCATTATCTTCCTCTGTTTTGTCTAATTTAAGTTCACAACCATCCCCATTAGCAACGACCTCCACAAACCCATTACTATCCGAATCTCCATTAAAAGGATTGGAGCCACAACTCAGCACATTATCTTACAATACAATACAATGGAGAGAGAAGAGGGTAGAGTTGTGGTGGTCGGGCGGGCAGAGATCGACACCCGAGCGCCATTCAGCTCCGTTAAAGAAGCCGTAATGCTGTTCGGAGAAAGGGTCTTGGCCGGTGAAATCTATGCCAACAAACTCAAAGAGGTACTCAACTTTTATTCTATGCCTACTTCATACATTTTGGTGATCTATTAATATGATATTACAATTTGGTGTTTCTTTTATTTGTAAAGTCATGTTTTCTTTCAGTACCTTTATTTCACATGAAAATTACTATTGTTACAATGTGTGGATAAAGATCACATCATCCCTTCATAAACATTTTGAAGTCGCCTCTTATCAGTTTAAATGTTTAAGTGGATCAGGTTTTAACATGTATAAATTTTAGTGTTTATTCGCGTGCATATGGACGAATGTGCCCATCTTAGCATTATTTGGTAATTATATTACGACCTCCATCGCACAAACATGAGTCTTGTATCAATTTCCTTGAACACTTTTCGGAATAGATCAATGGGATTCTTGTATATATTTCAGATGAAAGGTGGAGATCAAAACCAGTCAAGATACGCGATCTTGACGAAAGAACTAGAAGAAACAAAAGAAAGCCTCGAGAAAGCAAATGAAGAAGGAAAGTTGATGGCGCAGTGCATAAGCACTCTAAAACAAGAACTCGAACAGAGTAGAAAAGAGCTACAACATCTCAAGTCGACCAGGCAATGTGAAGTCTGGAAGCAAACCATCGTCGATGAAGACATGGAAGACCTCAAGTTCATCGAGACCAATAACATCAAAGCGAGTGGAGAGGAAGCAAATGATAATGAGATGGAGAAGAGGTACGTGAAATTCGCTAGTCCTATGGTAAGCAGAGAAGAAACAATATTGGAGAGACCAAATAATAATAATAAAAATAAGTTGAAGAAGAGACCAGTGCTGGTTCCTCTGGTGGCATGGCTCTTTCAGAAAAAGAAGGGAAGCTTGGAAGCTGAATCTCCAAGAAAATGATGTGAATCTTCGGTTGGTACCACACACACCATGTTTGGGTTTCAAGCTGTGGTCTTTATTTTTCTCCGTTGACGACAAATAAATAATCAGCACAAATACATGTTTCTTTTTATTTTTACTCTATTTTCTTAATATCAGTTTTTGGAGGAAGAAAATTAATATCAATGTTGCTCTGGATTGGTCACGTTAATGTCAGATATAAATTCTGTTGGGCTGTCTTCTTTAGTCTTTTACCGGTAACAAATTCATTTTATTTTATCTCTTTAATCTCTTCAATTTTATTTTGATTAAAATGATAAAATAAGTCTTTAATAGCACACAAGGCATCACTTGATTAAAAAGAAAAAAGTATTGTTATTTACGTGTTAAGTTAAGGTGAACTTTCCTACACCATCACAAACTAATACTAAAGGAGAGAGTCTCGCTTTGTGCGATTCATGTCCGTCATCGGAACAGAGTAAAAAGCGATTTCAAGTAGTTATAAGGTGTCGTTTCACAGCAAGGAGACAGAACAAGACAGTAGTCAACGGCGGTCATCGGTGGAAGGAAATGAAGAACCCAAAGTAATGGAGGACCAAACTGCAATTTTAGGTGAAAAATATGAATTTTAGGTGAGTTGTCAAAATAAAAAGGGTTAGGTGACTCATGTGCAAAACGTGTTTAGTTAAGTGTACCAAACTTCAATTATCCATTGTTTTTATCGTCATTTATAATATTAACTTTAAAAAAATATTAACTTTGATCAGAATAAAATTTAAAATCAAAACATTATAAATTAATACCAACCGCATGGTTCATTTTTTTGATCTAGTATATAGTGTGTTATAATCCGAACTATTGAAACACTAAAGCTGATAAGTAGAAGTTCGGAATTAAAGTTACCAAATAGTGATTAGATTTGAACCAAATAAAATTTAAAATCAAAATATTTTGAATAATATAATACAAACCATATCGTTATTGTCTATTATTTATCTAGTATACATAGTGTGCAATGTTGTAAACATCAACTACTTGTTCGATTAATATCATATAATTTATAAGTAATTTTTTAATCTGATTAGTCTCTAGAAAATCATGTTTGCCCGACTAGTCCCTACCATTTCTTACAACCCTTATAATGTGTTAAAATTTAAATTACTAAAAACTCAAGTTGATAATTATAGAGGTTTAAAATTAAGGATATTGAATAGATATGTATCTTTTGACTTGGGAATAGATTGAAATGATCAATTTTTCCATGATACTTTACACATGAATTATGAGCTATTTGCTTGAAGTATGATCACATAGAGGATATGTCTATGTATAGCACAAGCTTAAATAAAATTATGAGTCTTTATATACCAGTTTGAGTTTTGGAGTGGATTAGATTTTAATATGATAATAGAACTTGATATTATATATTTGGGGAGTAATAATCATTGTAAAACAAAATCTTAATTTGCAAAATGGGGAACTAATGTGAGGCGTTGGATTTAAAAAGGTACGGTAAAGATTAATTCGGGGTATGAGGATGAATATTATAGCAAATTCCATTAAAATAAGTAAATTAATTTTCAGAACAAAATAGGAGGAGGGTGTTTCTGTAAATACAACTAGATACACATGGCCACGAATCCTTTGTTAATATCAGAGGTGGTGGTTGGATAAAATCACAGAAGATATTAATAAATCAAAGCCTCCTTTTGTTCTGCTTCATGATTCAAAGCTCAGTTTTCAAGCATCAGACATTTCGCATGCATCATCAATTCTGTGCAAGAAATCACATGCTAATTCACTGCAGATGGAGTTGGTCCATATGGGTTGATTTATTGTCTGTATGTTGCCTCAATTGTGATCTCCCAAATTTTGTCTTGAGCCTCCCTCCAGGCCGGCTCGTCCATAAAGCAAATGAAGCAATTGTTTTAAGTCCACTTAAAAAATAGAGTTCGAGTATGAAAAAAAAGCTCTAAATTTAAATATTTTAGGCCCATTTTAAAAATCTATTCTTTAAATAACACTTTGTTAATTATTTTTGCTTTAGGCCTTGTTAACCATTGAGCCTGCATTGCCTCCCTCTTGGAATATTGTGATCAAGCTCGTCTTCACCAAGAAAGTCTCGTCTCCTCGACTGATAATTTCATAGATAATATCTCATGCAGGAGAGTTAGCATATATTTGGGGGAGTGGGCTTCAAATCAACATTTTCAAGCATTTTCAGTCATCTTGTCATATGTTTAGTCATATTGAGCATTAAGTGTAGTTTTTGACACAACAAGTAAATGTAAATGAAATTGTTTGAAGATAACATTGAAACATTAATGTCAAATTTTGTAAGCTGACAAGTGTGTATGAGGTTGGTATTCCCAAATTATATGTAATGGGTATATTGTAACAGTTAAAACCATGGGCAGAAAAGAAGTAGTGAGAGTTTCAATATTCAATTCATTAGTGATTGTGATGAGTTTATTGCATGCTTATTCATATGAGCAGATTAGTATTCATTAAGTTTGGTATGGATAAATGAGGAGAAAATGAAAAATACATTTACAGAAGTGAAATGTCCAACTTTTAAGAAAAATGAGTAAATGTTTCATTAATAATGTAATCAAGAATGAACGAAATGGGAATCGATATGTTGCGGAGTTGATTTTTTTTATTGATCAACAAATTTGTTTATATTTTTGCTCAACAAAGGGTTAATTGTATTATAGAAATCCAAACCAACTACATGTAGGAGACAAAAGGCAGGAAAAATGTAATAATACGACTAAAGAAAGAAATTGAAGGTGAGGTACTGAGAAATTGAACAAGAAAACTAAGCAAAACAGAGCTAAACTAACTTGTATAGCAAGAAAATGAAAAAAACAGAGCAAACTCAGTTCGCTGACTTGAGCTTCAATCTGCGTTTATACTGAAACTTAACGTCAATTTGCATGTGTAAGTGAAACATTTTACAGGAAAACTTCTATGAACTGATTTTAATATTGGTTAGACCCAGATATTTTATTATTTGAAGAGATATTAATTAAAAAATAAATTCAGTTTTCCAAAAATTTAAAAAAAATCATTTAAATATATTTTGTCATTTTCTAAATTAATCTGAAATTTATATCAATTATATATAATCTTAATGAAAAATAATAAATAATTTCATTGTTTTTCAATAATTAAGTATATTTATTTTATTTACCTTTGGGACCAAGTATGTATGGGTAAGGAAAACTTATCTCGTCTGGAGACTTTTCATAACTTCTTGGTGCAATTCGAGAACACAACATCATAAATTTTAATAAGAAAATGTTACCTAGAGCTCCAACTATAATTACATTTTGAGAAAAAAATACTAAACTTATATTTCATTAGATTGCCTTATTTATGTATATGTAAATTTATATATTTATCATTTATGATATCACAAACTTTACCAAGACTTTTTTCTAAAATTGTATTTTTTAAAAGTTCATTAATTTTTCAATCGGCTTAGGACATGATAAACAGAATAATATTTGAAAGAGGTCACATTTCAAATTAATAATTTCTTATATGGAATAGAAATTAGAAAGGAACATTAAACGGATGAGAAGAACAGACAAAAAATAACACTGTGGGGAGATTTACTCTCCATCTCCCACGACCAATCGACCACCATTGGCCCATTTGTCTTGCCTATAAGTTCTATTCAGGATCTATTCACTCAACAATTGAACCAACTAGTTTGGTTTGGTTCGGTTTTTTCAGTTCAGTAAAATTTTGCACACTCCTAACAAACTATACACCCCGATTATACCGGTATGGGAAATCACAGAGATATGAACTTACAGATTTGTAGAATTGGAAAATGTCGTGCCTATATTTTGAATACGATCGTGACGATTGTAACCACCTTACGCGACTGTTTTGGTCCGACGATGTTTCACAATGTAACTACATAAGATATGATGATTGTGTATCCTTTGACAACACGTACGACACCAACATATCGATGATTTGTATTACGAATTATGTAACTTACCGTAGTACATTTTCTCCGTCTTATAGGTATTTAATGGTATTTTGTTCCTTTGCCGATGTTGACAATCATGCCATAAAATAATTAACTAGGTTCTTCCTCTTTGATCAATCTCTTCGATTTCATGCTAAACAACACCTTTATCACGGTTCAAATTTGCGAAAACGTCCTCCGACCATAATTTATGTACGACTACTACATTAGAGAAGCAAAAAATAATAAAATAATATGTCAGTTACTCTCCATCTTCACTCTGATTAACCGAATCAGATTACATACAATTTCTTTGTCCAATTACAACGTATAGTTTCCTTAACGTGGCCAACTCGGTTTTATGTTAGAATTACTATAGTACTCCGAACTTCATTAAAACATAATTTCAAAAAAAAATTCTACTAATAATCGAAAATCACACCATCAATCTCTCTAAATCTCCCAGCTGTTCTTGACTTTGAAGAAACTATGGCAATCAATAAGGCTAAGCCACCAACCAATATTTATTCCAGCAAGCCAAAGGCCAAGTAAAAAAAAACTCCATGAAAGGAAATCAAGCATCCAAGAACTCTTGGAAAGGTTTTGGAAAAAGTCAGAGTAATTCAAGATGAAGCCCTAATTATTCAAAAATTTGATTATTTTCATTTTTCTCATTCTCTCAATTCTCATTTTTATTGTTTTTGTATTTGTAACCTCGGGTTTTCTCTCTTCCTCTTGTCTTGAGAGGGGTCGGTTTCGCCCTTTTCTAATACATTATATTTTTGCTGAGAAAAAAATTTCTCTAAATCTCAATTGTTGGTGATCTAATCCCACGGACTATATAGGTTTGCAAGTTTGTATAGGTTTCCCACTTATCACCGCCCAACTAAAATATGTGAGAATTAATCTTATCAATATGTATAGATGGTAGAATAAATTTGAACGAGCAATACATTTAAAATAAATCAATTGTATGCGAAGAGAAATAGATACTTGTGGCATAGTGTCGTGCGAGTGCGATTTTCTAACATACTAACCTTATCATGACAAAAGGACAAGAACAAAATAATAATTGTAACTAAATGGTCGGTAACAAGAGTCGGGTGAAGACAGTAGGTAGGGTGAATTGCAGCTACCAATGTTGAGGACATTAAATTTGTGTCGCTGACCTGCACATGTACCCATGTGATCTTGGAACGATCAAGACAAAAGCTCTGCTATATATGTAAATATAGCTAGGTGCATGCATGGCTCTATCCTTGTTTCAGCCACATTGTCTGAGCCACCACATTAACTAAATATATATACTCATGTTTGGCTTCATTTAATTGCATGATCATATATCACAATAATGTATGTGTATGTTTATACGATGTAACTCCTCGTGCCATATACAGCAAACTTCTTCTACTTTAGCTTAGCCAGTGATAAAATTTATTTTTTCAAGAGAACCTTACACCTTTAAGTACGATCAAGTGTTGGTCATTTTTATGGGGGAAAATGTTACTTACCTCCCTCGTAGTATATGCGATTTTCACTTACCTCCATCGCTTAAGTAATGCATTTTGACAGGTCCCCGAAGATTCACAATTTCTCATAGAGGCCCAACGCCTTTAGTGTTTGGTCAAAAGTCAACTATTTTTTTGTAAAAATGGCAAAAATACCCCTCTTAACTTCACTTCACTCTCCTACATCTCGGTCCTCGCCAGGCTCTACCTGTCCCGCGTCCCCCACCACCACTCCGAGGCGGTGCTTCTCTCCCTCTACGCCGACGCATTCGTAACAGAACCATTGGGCCTAAAATTCTCCTGCGAGCAAGCAGGACAATTTCCAACATAGATGTTCTCGTGTCCACATTCTCCGAGACGGTACCTCTATAAAAATGAGGAGACGGGGTGGCCGGAGGTGGAGTTAAGGGGGTCGCCGGAGGTGGAGAGGGAGTGGTCGACGGAGGAGGAGAGGGGGTGACCAGCGGAGGAGGAGACGAAGTCGCCGGAGGTGGAGGTGGAGGAGAAGGGGTCGCCGGCGGTGGAGGAAAGGGTGTTGCAGGGGGAGAAGCGGTGGTGTTGTTTTCTCTCTGGTTCGAAAAAAGGCATGACACAACAACGAGGGTTTTGGGATACACTCCCAATTCCACAGAGATAAGAACCGAACCAATCGAGATTGAGATTGGTGCAATTCCAGAGAGAAAGTGGCGAGCTGTTCTGGTTGTAGTGAATTTGTGGGTTTTAATGTTTCTGTTGCTTCTGGTGCTTCAAGATTGACAAATTCTCTGCGCGGCGAAACCGAGCCGGCTCCGGCTCCGACGGCCTTTGCGCGGCGGTGGAGGAGCTGGCCGGCG
>JAYMTP010003941.1:0-15907 GCA_036897365.1 Geranium brycei | reverse complement strand
TGGTTCGAGATCCGCTACTTTTCCCACACTTGGAGTGGGTGAGGTCTCGGCCGCATCAGCCAATCATGTGTTTCACGACATTTATCAATACTTCGTGGCTAAAAATCAAAATTATTCATTATTTCATTTGTCACCGCAAATGCAAAAATATCATCAATGATAATCGATTTTTGATATCAAGATTCTTTTGTGTAGGTATAATTCATATATATTTCCTCATTTCCTTTTTCTGGAAATTCTTCAAGAATTTCATAACTTTCATAATCTTTCGAAACTACATATCTATCCTATGATTCTTCTGAAACCGATAGTTCTTCTGTAACTACATATCTATCCTATGATTCTTCTGAAACTACATGTATATTACTTGGTTCTTCTAGAACCGGTAGTTCTTCTGGAACTGCACACCTTGTTCGACGGTTCTTCTGGAATTGGTAGTTCTTCTAGAACTACATGCTTCTTTCGTTTTCGATGAACAATATATTTTGCTCCCAATGGCTTCACATGCTTCTAGTGTGTACAAAAGGAATCAACTGTGGCTTTCACATTATCACCATTAACTTTAATTCTCGCATGTGTGTTCATAGCATGTATATATGACCTTGTCATCTTTGAAGTATCTGAAAATACTTCGGGCATTTGATTTGCAACATTTTGCAAATGTATTATCTTTTGTTCTTCTTTATCACATTGTGATGTATGAGGATCTAGATAAGACATGAAATTTACTTTACATTCAATTTCACATCTAAGTTCAGGAGGAATTTTATTTCCACCTAAATGTGGGAATGTTGTCTCATGAAAATAATAATATGCAAATTGTGCAGTAAATAGGTTACTTGTCAAAGGCTCAAGATATCTGATAATAGATGGTGAAACAAAACCAACATAAATACCCAATTTTGTGCGTAAAGGGGGTGATACATGCACTTATACAGCACAACCAAAAATTCATAAATGAGATATATCAAGTTTATGCCCATACAGAAGTTGTATACGAGAATATTGGTGATATGCACTAAGCCTTAAACGAATTAAAAAAGGCAACATGTAAGCAGAATCTGATAATTGTGATTGCAATAACAATGTACGTGCAATTATCTGTATATGCTTAATAAAATATTATGCTAAACCATTTTTGGTATGCACTGCACTTGCAGAACAAGATGTTTAATATCAATGTCCAATAACATGCGATAATCATCAAATGTCTTAGATGTGAATTCACCAGAATTATTAAGACAGACTTTATCGAATAATCAGGAAATGTGTCATTAATTTAATGGTTTGTGCTGGAAAGTTAGCAAATGCAACATTACGAGTTTGCAATAAACACATATGTGACCATCTTCAAGATGAGTCAATCAAGACCATAAAATAATAAAAATGGTCCACTAGGTGGATTAATAGGGTCACATACATCTCCCTGAATTGTCTGCGGGAGTGATGGAGATTCGGTACTAACCTTGGTTTTTGACGGTCGGACCATTAATTTTCCTTGTGAACAAATGGTACAAATTATTTCATTGCTAATATTATACATAAATATACAACATGCATGATAACAACATATATTTTTCTGATGCGAAAAATTCAATTCAAGATTGGCGATCACGAAACATACTTATGAAAATATATAACATATGTAAATTAATAAACGTAAATTTAAGAACTAAATTAAATTTAGTTAGAAATTTAAAATTTAACGATAGTCTAGTTAATCGTGCTAATAACATAATGTGAAAATTAAATGAAAATAGATGGTTAAAAGTGGCGTAAATATTTAAATGTAGTAAACAGTTATTATCCCAATATTTAATTAGCAAAAGAGGAGAAGCTCTCCCTATGTATCATTCTTCATTCACATGACCCATATATATATAGGATATGAAAATGTAAGATTATACATGCAAATTTTGTCATATGACCAACTATTTCGAAGTGAGTGCCCTACATATAAAAGGGTACGCCACGGTGGGGGCTATCCTCTTTTTTACAAGAGAGCAAACTATTTTAACATTTTAGGTTCTACCAAATATTATAAGTAAAAGAATAACATTAAAGAAAACACTTAATATCCAATATTATCAAGTATAACTTGAGTCGGAGTGGATCAATTAGTACAAAAGCATATATATAAGAAAGAACTAGAATTCCACTTATCTTCAATGAGTGAGCGATTAACAAGTTTGAACTAAAAGCAACAGAAAAGTAGAAGAAAAGAAAACAGAACAATTGTTCCACTCAATGTGAGAAACACAAGCCAACCATTTTTCAGATATCAGTTGGTTGGCACTAGCTGTACCTAATTTACACGAACTACCTATTCTTTCTAAAATTTAAACAGACAAATTACATGTTTCAAGCAAGGGAGCAAACCAGAATCCCCTATTTCCAGGCCATGTTGACACCCTGTCCCCGGTGATTAATCGGGCCACCTGATGCTTCACTTGGCGTCAGGTTGCTCCCACCAGCTGCTCCTACAACCTTTAGCGGAGGTACAAAGATAGGCCTCGCTTGGTTTTCCGAATTCAACATCTGTTTCTGACCATCTACAACGAAACTTCCTACCACCATCTGGAAGAACACCACATTACATTGTCTCAGGATTTTATTCAGAGATACTGTGCATGCAAGAGATTCACTTCCAACTCAAGTCCAACAAAGAACACCATCTATAAAAATGATATTTTCTGAAAACAATTCTTTTATAGTTCTAGTTAGTAGTTCCTAGCAGTACCAAACCATAAGTTAGTGCAAAAGGGATGAAGAAAAGAAGAAGACAGAGGTAGGCCATGTTCTTTGTCTGTAAACAAAGACTGAGCAATGAGGCAGAGGAACATGATAACATTACATACATGAAGAGAACATTAATTTATTGTCGGTAGTTTTTATTAGAGAGAGAAACAAATGAAAGAAAGTTAAGAATACGAACCTGAATTGGGGATGCCGCAATAAGAAGCCCTGCTACACAACCACCCAAAACGTTACCGTCATGCCCAGCTAATGACACACTCAAACCACCTGTTCTGCTTCGTTGACCACCACTCTCTGACAGCATTAATGAAACAGATAGAGATCAAATGTCTAACCGACCCTGTGTAAGGACATTTGAGAATGTGTAAAACAGGTAAAATGAGCAAGAGGATAAAGAATCATAGACTACCCCATCATGTAGAGCATGCGACAAATATTTAACCGTTTAACATAGCACATACTATAAAGTAACAGGAATGTTCTCATGTCAGAGGATGATAAAAAATGTTCTCGTGTCAGGCAAAATGTCTTGGAATTAGAATTTCTAGCCAAGGAATAGCAGTGGGTCATAAAAGTAAAAGATATAATAATACAACTTTTCAACAAACCTCGTATGTTATAGATCCTCCAGAAGTTGCTGACTGACAGAGTGTTACATTGGATATAGCCCCTGTTGCCGAGAGAACACAAACGGCTCGCCCCCCGTTTTGGATATATGATAGAATTTGGGAAGTAATGTCCTGATAAGAGAATAATCATGATTACAGCATAAGTCCTGAAAATATATAAAACAATAAGGACAATTCAGGACTGAATAGAATGTGATGCTCGGAAATCATTCTTCATAATCAACTATTTTGAATAACCAGGGTATCAGAGCTATATACTGCTCCTTCCTCGCTGCCGTCAGAGATCTGCACTATTCCAACCACCATCTTTCTCACTGCTGCGAGAAACATGTTCAAACACATCCAATCAGCTAGAATCCCATCATTAGCAACCGACGCAAGTGCTGCCGGACCACAATTGCCGTGGAGCCAGATTCTGGTACTTCATTTTATCCATTTTCCGATAAATACGTTTACTTTCGACCTCAAACCAAATACTTTCGTCTTTTACTGCTATCATTACACGCAAGAAGTTGATTGAAGTGTCAATTATATGCAATGGATGGCTTCCTTAGAGATATGGGCAAGGGCTTCAATCATCTTACCAAATTAACGAGTTATATGTTATTTATAAGGCATACGGTGCAGATTGTTACTCATGGAGAAATGCTAAAACTCTTTACAGTAACAGTTACTTGTGGAGTAATGCCAAAACTCTTTAGAGTAATGATATTTAACAGTTTATACCATTGTTTCAATATGGTTCATCTGTATCGATCTCAAGTGGAGACGTCTGAAAATGCATGTGTAGATTGTAGTCCTTGAAAGAAGAGTATAATGCACTTATGTACAGAGGCATGATTAGATCAACAAGATGCGTTCTTGCTTATAGTGAGTCTTATTGTATTGGACATGAATTATCTTCTGCTCATGACTAAAATCTGATCAGAATGAAAGATAATCCAAGACTAATGGCAGTGAGACCTAGTTCATGTTGAATGTATCTCGTTGAACTAATCATGTCTAAGTAGTCATGGCAATTGAGCTCTTCCTTCAAGGACTCCATTCTACCCATGAATTCATACATTTCCATTAGAGACGGTTAAAGTTGAACCACATTGAAAACAACAATATCAAGTTAAAAACAAGCTGATTAGAGCTCTCAATATATAAACCATAGTTCTCTAATTATAGAAGAACAAGCAGCAAAAGGATAAAAGTTACTTGGTTTGTGGTCAGAAGTAAACATATTGACAAGAAAATGGGTCGAAGTACCAAAAATTGACTCCACCACAGTGACAACTTGTGGCGGTTTCCAATGATGGACTTTCAACTTCTAGCCGATCGAATATGCCTGAGTGTGTTTATGTCTATAGTAAGAAATATGGTAGCAGGAACGGCAAAGATCTCCCATAGTAGTAAGGTAGGAACGATATCCAACAACGGTGCGTGAGGGCTCGTGTAATGCTTTTGAGTAGTGTGACAATGAGAATAAGTGTCACAAAACCCTCTCATTGGCATGGTATGATCGTTGTAATGTAAGAACCTAAAATCTAAGAAGATTTGGTCAGAAAAAGAAGGGTCGAGGAAAAGGAGAAAACGAAGAGTCTCAATCTGACTGATAACATTTGAAACTTACTCCAACTCAAAAGTTTTAAGTTATTAACTTATTAGGTGGAGGAACCAACTGGTATATCAAATGATCACTAGATCTGCATTCTTTCAATGTGAGGCACTTCAATGAAAAAGAACCAAAGCATAAACTAAGAAAATAGTACAGCTTCTATCCTATTGAAAAGAGCATATATATAGGATCCGTAACAATTTTAGAAAAGAATATATTGTTTCTACAAGAATATAGATACTAAATCCAGAAAAAGCATTTGTTATTGTGATCAACCAATTAGTTTACTCAACCTAAAATTTGTTTCTCTAACATGAAAATACCCAGACCCTTATTCCAATGAATCCAATATTAAAATGCGAAAGAGAAAAACAAATTGTCAGCCTGAAAGAAACAACTTGTCTTCTTTCTGAATGAGCACACTCACAGAATTCAACTCAAAGAGAGTGTAATATATGAATAATTTGTTTAAAGATGGAATATGCATGAGAAATGAAGTTATTTTCTTCCAAATTTACAATTGAACAAGATTAAAAAAAAATTGGCAAGTTCCCTAAGAAAGAAACCTTAGCTCTGAGCTTGTGTGTAACAGAACAAATTAAAATCTGAGTATTTGCATGTAGAATATGCATGAAGCGTGATAATCATTTATGATGTTAAAAGGAAAAGGTGAAGCCTTCCATGAAAATTTAATTGTACCTTGCCTACATTTTATAGCCCAGTTCACAGTATTTCTAGTGAATAATATGAAAAATATAATACTTAAAAGACAGAAAATAATGCATATAACTATATTGGCACATACACCTTCAAAAAAAATATTGGCACATATAAATAATAATTAATTTCCCTCAAAAACAAGTAATTAATTTACTTCTCCCCCCATGTAAATTCTGCCAATTGGAGTAAAATGATGAACAAACAACTGCTAATTGCCTATGTGAAAAGATCAATATGCATTTAGATAACAAAGTAGGACAGAGATATACAACACTGAAATGTAGAGGAAATAAAAATTAAACGAGATGATACTCCTATTAATTGCATGAAAACCATATTGATGGGAAAACATGCAATAACTACAAGCATATAAATAAAAATCAAAGAGCTGAGAGTGCACCTCTCCCGCTTTCACTGTGACAATATGTGGTGTAAATCCAACTCCCGCAGATCCTAGACATCCGTATCCTGTAAGGGAATCCAGGTACGAATGATGTTCTTATAATTAAAAGAAACATAAAAAAATAAATAATCTGGCACTGCAACAGATGCTGCATAGTTTGTTTTTCAGGATTTGAAATCAAGAAAATCATATATATAGCCATCATATTAGAAAATAGGGAGAGCACCTTTCACGAAAATAACCTTGAAAGCTGCGCAATTGACTATTAAAGTCATATATAACCACTTGAACTTGTTAACAATGAAGAAAAATGTGGTACAAATAAAAGGAATAAAACATTGATATGCTTTTTGTATTTGAGAATAAATGTCAAAATACAAGCATATTTTGGGACAAAACTGTGTAAATATCAACCTAAACAAACCCAGAGACCAGTATTTGACCTTCTTAAATTTCCATTCTGTATTTTACGGCCACATAATGAACAAAACTAAACAAATCAATCCACTAGACACTGTAAAAAATAAATAAATTCAGAAAAGGATTAACTCCAAACCCTGACTGAATAACTTAAAAATAAATATTATAAACATTTTTCTTGGATCCACCATTCTAAACAGTTGCTTGACCACAAGATGGAACAATAACTGTAATAACTAACAGAGGCATATCAGCCATTAGTTTATTTTAAAATTGAACAGATCCTAAAAGCTGATTGTTCAAAAAAAGCAATTTTTATTTCATAGATAATTATATTCTTGTGATAATAAACAAACCAATAATAATGAGAGAACAAAAGAAATAGTATAAAAGGATTATACCGAGAGCAGTAGCAGCTGCTATTTGTTTGCGGCCAGAACCTGGAGGCCTCCCCCTCCCTCTCTTCCCTGAGGGCGGCGACACCGCACTGGAAAACCCATTTCCAGTTGATGAAATGGGCTGCTGCGGCGGCGGCGCTAGGCCAACAGAAGCATCCAAGGGGTACTTCCTGGGCCGTCCTCGCTTTCGCTTGACGGGCTCAGCCGAATCCTCCACCGGAGCATTGGCGTGTTGATGGTAGGTGGGCGAGTTGGGCATGATGGGCTTGTACACGGCGGTTGGGTCACTATTGAAATCTAAGCACGCGCTTGACATGACGGCGGCGCCGCCGCCACCAGCGACGGAGGAGCTCGGGATCTGGAGAGACATTCCGTACGCTTCTCCTCCTCTACTGCCCATTAATCTCGGCTCAGATCCTGACATTTACAAAAAAACATAAATCTTTTACTGGAAAACCTAAAACCTTAATTTCCAAATCTAAAACCCTATATCCTAACAAAATCAGCTCATCTTTGATAACACAAACACTATAAGCAACACCAACACCACAAAAATTAATCAAATTTTGAAAGTTTCATCCAAAATACGAGCGGAGATCATGCGGAAAAAAACACAAAATATATATTAAAAGAAAAAACAATTCTAATTTCAGCTCTGGAAACTGTACCTTCTACTTCACTGAAAATTCCGAAGGAAAATAAAAATAACTGATAAATAAATCTAAACAGAATAAGCGAAAATTCTCAGTAAATCAGCCAAAAATAAAATTATATTTCTAGAGAAATTTTATAATTTATTTTCCTGTAAAACTGAAATATCTTACTGGGTATAGGAGCGCAGAAATTAGGGTTTTTTCTCTCCCGAAAATACCTTGAAAATAAATTATTAAAAATATATATAATTTAAGTGATTTTATAATATTTTTCTATTTCTCTATTTTTGGGAAATAATTAAAATAGGAGAATAAAGGTATAAGCACGGTGAAATTGACACCGTACGATGATGATATCACCAATGGACGGTCATCATTATACCAACGTCGGTTTACGTTACTATTCAATTTACTGTAATACCCCTGTGAATAGGCAGAAGAACTCAAATCCAATGGATATCCATGTACCCGATCGGAACGGATATGTATACGAACAGAGATATTTTTGCGAGTATTTTATAAGATATGGATCGGGTAAGGATATACATATATCCAACCCGCCCCGTACCCAATACATTTAAAATAATAATAATAAAAAAAATTAAAAACTCTAACTATTGAGATTTGATTTTGTGGAGCATGCTTTAAGACGTGATTGAATTATGACTTTTATTATATTTCGTTACTTGAACTCTTAACTTTATTATGTTTAGAAGTGTAAATTGTAAAGTTTATCATGTTTAGTAGCGTAAATTGTAAAGTTTCTTATGTTTGGTGGCTTAAATTAAAATTTTTATTGTTTTTCATAACTTTTATAGAATACTTTATCATTTTTTGTATTATTATTTTTAATTAATTATATATTTAGTTTGTGGTACGTATACAGATATGAAAAATTATCCATATTCACCGGGTGTTGAATTGATCGGGTACTCGATAAATGAACGGATCATTGAGCGGACATGATACCCACTCAAGTGAGAGGATGCAGGCATGGATATGGCCATACACACTCCATATCCCATCCATTCATTCCTACTTGTGAATAAAACGGTGAATTTCGCAAAGGTGCATTTTCAGTCCAAAATTTTATATCTCATAAAAGCTTCAACCCCTTATAATTTTCACTTAATAGTAAGATAATTTCAAATATATTATTTTATGGTTCTTTTATAATAATTAGTCCGTGAAAACTCATTATATCGATATTTTTTAAGCAAATACCAGTGTTGGAATATGAATGAGTATTTGTTGAGTAACATATACTATTTATATATAGTTGGAGATATTTTTATATGAATTGAAATGTAATGTTTTAATATTGCATCTGCTTTACAAATGAAAGTAAGGGAATTTTCCAATTAATGGCATAATATGACCACGTTATTTCTTAATTTACAAGTTAGAGAATATTATTTCCTAATTCACGATTTAGAAAAAATATCCATTCCGAAATTTACTAATTTGGAAAATATTTATTTCCGAATTACACATTGAAAAATATTATTCCCAATTTACAAATTGGAAAATTTTGTAGAGAAACATTTTGGGCCTAAGAAAATACAGCGGGCTTCAGCCATAAAATAATCTACACAACTTATTTTCTCAACAACGTCATTTCAAGTTGCCGCCTTTGAAAAGATTCAGAACTCGAGATGAGAGAATGAGAGAGAAAGAGAAAGGTCAACCACCTCTCAACCTCACCCCTGCCGGCAATCCCGCCTTAGCATACACCACCCCCTCTCAAGCTCTGGTCAACTCTACCCTCCCAATCCCTCACACTATCAATCCAATCCAAACCAGAGCCCTTTACACAGTCTTCTTCTGCAATCTCCCCAACAATATCACCAAAGATTGGTTAGCCAAAGTCTGTAATCACCATGGGTTCGCAACTGATATCAATCTCCCCATCACCAGAACAAAACAAGGAAAAATGATGGCTTTTGTCATATTCAAGAACAGAGAGGGAGCAAGAAGCGTTGTCTCTAACCTCAATGGCGCAATGTTTATGGACCAAAAACTAATTGTGGACTTTACTCTAAAGGAAGCGCAAGTTCTAGTCTCACCAGCTCCGGCTATTCAAACGAAAAATCCAGGTAGCGAAGTTAAGGATCTGATTGATGACCAAAGGATTCCTCTTCCAAATCCAATGGCTCTAAGTTACAAAGATGCTGTCAGTGGATCAAGGGCCAACCTCAGAAGATGCTCTGGCTCTGTTAACTTGAAAAAATCAGTCTTTGTTGTATCAAATTTCGATATTTCTTCAGAACAATTAAAGATGAAATGAAAGCTGAAGGATTAGAGGGATTTTAAGTCTATCAAATTGGAAACAGATGTTTCCTCATCTCCTTTTCCCTCCGAGGACTTTCAATCTTAGAAAAATCAAGATTGGGCCATATTGAAAAACTGTTTTTCGTTCGTCAGCATGAGGGGTAATTTTGGGCGAAAAGGAGGTCTTGAAATGGGTGTCGATTTATGGATTACCTGCTTTTGGTTGGTTGGAATCATCGTTGAAAAATATCGTCAATCTTGTCGGAGACTATATTCTTACCCGAAATCTCGATCAGGCAAAGACATGCAAAGGGGTATCATTTTGGTCTGAGCCGCCTTTCCCGACTTTATCTCTGAGCCAATCGAAGTTCTGATCAATAGCATTATATTCAGAGTTAAACTGGAAGAGATTGAACGTCACTGCGTCCCTTCCTGGGAATCAGAGATCAATTTCGAATCTCCCCAAATTTCTGAGTTTGAAAGCTCATATCGGGGCTCTTCAAATGATTCTAATGCCGGAGAATCGTTCGATCCCATCTTCTCCGACGAATCCTCCAGCGACCCCGAAGCGTCAGACTCATTAACTACGCCTAACCATCGCATTAACTAGACCCTTCTTTTTCTCAGAACCCAGAAAACCCTCAGTGCACGCCCACCATCATGTCCTCCAAAGCCATAAGCAATATGCCTTAATTGAAGCCGACGATACTTCAATTTCCCAACCCATGCTCCCAACCCTAGATGTCGATGCTTCCCCTCTAGCGGCTGTCCCAAAAGCAATCAATCTATTTGCCAAGATCAAGCCCTCTCTCAAAAAATGACATTTTGAAAGCTACTAATGCTTGGGCTTTTGTAGTAGTTTGGGCTTCACTTGTGAGGCTGATGATGAAACTGTAGTTGGTGATTTTGAAGAAGTTATGGTTGCTAACAAGGCTAAGTCCCCATCTATTATTGATTCCAACAAACCAAAGATCAAGTCAAAAAAGAAAATAAAGCTTTCAAAAACTCATGGGAAGGTTTTTGGAAAGAGCTGAAGTAATTCAAGATGGTCTCCCGATGATTATTCAATTCTTTGATCACTCTTAATTTTCTCAATTTCTCTCAATCACTCATTATTTCAACCTCTCATTTTCATTGTAATTTTGGTTTTTCCCTCTTTCTCTCGTCTTGGGAGAGGTTGACTCTGCCCTTTTCTAATACAATTTACTTTTGCTGAGCGAATAAAAAGTGATCACTTTTGAGGTTCAATTTCTCATTTACCTTTTGTCTGTTCAAATATTGTGTTATACCGTTGAAAAGTTCTCATATCTTAGGTCATAGGAACGTGTTTCACATTAATCTAGGTCAAGTCTTAGCGTTTCGAAATCACGGCTCACTGTTGGAGTGGTATAATGTTGCCCAATAAAGAACTGAGTAATGGGTTCTTGAACAAGAAAACAGAAATGGGTTTGATTTAAAAATATTATTACATGAATGCCAGGTGGAATGCATATGAGTAATATAATCTGAAAATGAAAGTAAATTGATTGTGGCAGTAAGATTCTATTTAATGCAGCAATTTGTTTATTCGATTTCATGGTAGGCAGTTTAAAATTATTCTCCTCCGTTTGTGTTGTTCATGAATGCTAGTCAAATAAATGGGACGTCCTTCACTCATTTTAAAGGTGTGTCCGTGACCTGTGTCGTGCTGATTCTCATCCTGACTGGAAAGGGAAGCTTTGCAACAGATATGCTATGGCTCTGAGAGAGAGTATCAACATAGTGGCGAGACTCCTAAACATTTGAATACATTTTGAATATGTATATGTATGACTCAAAGTATATAAAATCCTGTGGTGGCATCGCTAAATTTAATTTGCCTTTTGCTTTGTTCTAGTGAATAAACACACCATTTTGTAGTGAATATATCCTGATTATTTTCCACCATTTTGTAACTGAGTGGGGTTGTTGACTCGAAGAATAGCATATCCAATAAATCTATATTGCGTTAGGGGTGGGGGCAGGTGAAAGGAGTATCTTAGGGATCAGATATAGCAGTTTTTTGGTCTGGAGAATAAGTGTTTGCTTTTCGTTGTACTTCACTTGTTTGTTGGAAGTAAAACGATAACCATTCTCTACACATTTGATGACTAATTATGTATCTAAGTCACTTTTTTTGTTCACATGATTACATATTTCACATTGGCTCTTAAAGTTACCTTTCTTCTTTGTTCTCCCTAGTTAAACTACATTTATGAGGGCATATTCTATTACATGCTGCTTAACTAACCTTAACTTGTTCCTAAAATGGAACTGGTAAGTGTTGACTAGTTAATGCATTGAGGAAACGGGAGATTCTTGATGCCTCTACCTGTAATTAACTTGGGGGACTGAAGTGAAGAGCTGACCTCAGTGAAGTGTGATCTAAACCAAATCCATCATACTTAATTTGTACTTTCCTGAGTTCCAGTGAATTACACAAGTAAAATATCCACTAAAACTGTTTCAGTTACACCTCTCCTCAGTTCTCTTCCGTTGGTTTAAATTTTCTAATTGTTTCCTTTTCCTTTATATATAATCTTAGTCCCTTCTACCTACAGGTAGTTCCATCCATAAAAAACAAGAAAGACGATTATATAAATCACCCTGACTTCAATGTAAATCATATAAACCGTTTTTTCAGGTTTGCGATAATTTTTTCGACAAATGTTGTGATGCTGTAATTTCTCTGGTAAGATGATGTGCTATAATGTTGTTTGTGTCTGTATACACCTGTTTTTTCATGGTCAAGGTAGAATTACGCAGTATTGTGTACAGATCAATAATGAGCGCAGTGGGACATTTACGGTTGGCCGGACCATACTAAAGGTTTTTGTGGCATTCTCTGTGGAAATGGGTGGGGAAGGCACAGCTTATTACGATTTGTTTGAAAAAGTCCTATTTCATGATGCAGAAAAATTCTACTCACAGATAGCTTTGGAGTTGCTTCAATCTGGTTCAGAAGCACATGAGGAAAAGGTTGATTCTTCTCCTGAATGGTGTCACAGGATGAACAAATCATGTTCAAATGACACAAGTTTTTCCAAATGTTTCAGGTTAAGAAGTTACTGATTGCCGAGAGAGGGAGAGGTAAAGGGTTTTTGAAAGAAGGCTCACTAGAGGAGTTAATGAAGGTAATTTGTTTGCTCGATTAATTATTGTACTAGACAATGGCACATCTCCATAGCAATTGGAAAGAAAGAACATGACTCTGAAGCCATCATGTTGGAGTTTCTAATTGTTCATTTCATTGATTTTTACATGTTTTACTCTTCCAATCACATATGTTTTAGCAAATTAATTAAAAGTGAGGCATCCATCGCAGATAACTTGAGTTGCACCGTCACAATGTCACGAGTTATATTTGTCATAGTTAAACAGTCTAACAGTTGAGGACAAAAAAGCTAGCTAGTGTACCTTTATACTGATCTAAGCCAACTTGTGTGTGCTGATCATGTAGCCACTGAAATTTCAATTCATCGATACTTCAATAAATATTCAGAATTCCTATTTTCGTATTTGATGCTCTAGGTAGGAATTGTAGAGGCTTCTTTACACTTTCAATGGTGTGCAACTGTGCATAGTAACTTCTAGTTGAGTTTTGTGTAAACATGTGGATTTAATATAGAGACCTTGTTGCACATGCATATTACTTGCTGTAGTAACCTTAGAAACTAGTCCATTCATTTTTTCGGTCTCGGTTTTTTCTTGCAGGTTGTGATAAAGATTCTCAGGGAAAAGTTGGGCACAACACACTTAAAGGTGATGCTCACTTTCTTTCAGAACAAAATGATTTTGTGATGAACATGCATATTTAAGCAAATTTCACTTGTGTGTTGTTATTCAACGCCACAAGGATGGTGTAAGGTCACCCTCGCCTGCATTACTTAATGGAATATGCATCTTTGACAGGGCCTATTGTCATCTGACCGTTCGCTTTACGGAGATGCTGCATATAAAAACGTCATGACAGATTGGGAAGAGATGAAGTAGGAATCACTGCTCATTCATTATAGTTGTACTTGTGGACTGAATTTAGCACATACAAGCATGAAATTAGTTGGATTCACTGGTTTTAGTTGTGATTGTAAAGGCAGAGAGATATCTGATTCTTGGTCTAGTGTGAATATATTCCAAGTCCAACAGGACTGTTTTGTTTTGGCTCATAAAACATATCTCATTGTTTGGTAAACTTGCAAACCATTAGTTATACGTTATCTACTTACTAAAGAATTAGTTGTTAATGCATATAACTTAGGTGGTCAAGTCAATTGGTTCATTTTTACTTTTGATATTATACATTGTTGACAAATCAAATTAGAGAGGCATCGTTTGTTTATTCAAATCAATTTGACTTATTGCATCTTAATCACTATTGTAAGATACCCAAAAGAAGTTCATAGACTCGTGTTATTTCTTTCTCTATGGTTACTTGATCGAGTGGAAGTGGGATTTAATCCAATTCCTTGAGAAGATATCATTTGTGAGTCATTCAATAATTTCCACCAACCCATTTTAAAGGTAAGAATCAAAATCTTAACATTACAAGCAAAAATACCTACCCATTGAGTCACTTCAGTTCGTATCAATTTTCAGTGATTGAATACTTACGTGGCGAAAATAAAATAATTTGTTTTTAATGAGATGCTTAAGTTTTAATTTAACTAGAAATAGATTATCGAAATACATAGGAGACTCTGTAGTTTATTTGAGTCTTAATATGGTTATAAATGATTTGTTACTACAGATTATTATTGGCGTGTGACTAAAGTTTGGTAAGGGGAGAAATGGTAAAGCGGTGAAGATTCGATCAAACCACAACCTAACTTTATATTGTCGTTTTCTTAACCTTACAAATTATATTAGGGATAATTCTTGTCCACTACGGTGAACTATGACACATTTTCATGTCACTACGGTGAACTATTTTAAGCGTCAGTTCAATACGGCGAACTATTTTTATGTGTCACTGTTACCGCAAATCTGTTAAAACTAACGGAATGATATCATTTCTTTTAAAATACCCAATCTGCCCTTACATTACAAATCAAATTTTTTGGTCTAATCTGGTCTGATTGGTTTAATTTCAATTTCACTGGTTCAAATTACAAATTGATCCATTTATTTACATAAATAATCATTAAAAATAATAAAGTTTAATTGAAAAGACAAAAATACCCTCAATTAGCATTGTGACCCATTCTCTCTCTTCCCCTCTCTCACCTCTGTTACGAGCTCCCCTTCTCACTTTCACTGATTCTTCTTCACTTCCATGTTTCAATCTGATAAACATTTAGATCAAGAACTCAATACTCTTAGAACTGATTATTCGTATGCAAACATACCATTTCAATCAATCAAATAAATAAATACACCAAAAACCCCACATTGACAACAGAGTTATTCGTTGAAACTTAAATCTGGGCTGGAGACCATGGCTAGTTCCGCCGGAGATCCACGACGCCGGCAGCGACCATGGCCAGATCTCGCAAATCCTTATTTCAGATTCAAATCTCAAATCGGTTGAGGAACTCAACCTGTCCTACAGCAGCCGCTGGTGGTACAACCGTCGTCGCGACGACCTGGCTTATTGTCCGAACCCGAAACGAGCCATCTAGATCTAGGAAACAGTCCACGGTGGCGGAATCAGAGAGGCTGAGGGGGAGGAGGCAGTGATGCGTCTGTGTTTGAAATCGGCGGAATCGACGAGATTGAGAATCGAATCGCTGGCGCCAGTCTCCTTGCTGGACATGCCAGAGATTTGAATCGCTGGCGCCAGTATCAAGCGCCACCGACGACATTAGCTCGCCTGAGGCCAAATCGAAAAACCACCCAAACCTCTGACTCCGATTTTACCGCCCTCTTTCGATTGCCTGAGCCCACCGATGAGATCTGACTTCAAACAACGTCCTTCGATCTCCACCACCTCCACCCGCATGCCACCAGACGGAGTTTATCGTCGAAAAACTCATATGAAGATTTCCGGACAGAGTTTTTGGGGCGACGCTTAAGTCTGATGAAGAAGAGACGATGAT
>JAYMTP010003940.1:0-15909 GCA_036897365.1 Geranium brycei | reverse complement strand
ATTTATTCCACGAAATGTTAAACATTACATCAATTGGATTACATATGTTGGACTAGGGCACAAATCCTACAGATAGCTACATCTTCTGCAAGGCAACAAAGACGGAGGCAGAGCAGATAGTTAGGTGCCTCCTTATATATGAAAGGGCCTCGGGCTAGTTGATCAATCGAGAAAAGTCCTTAGCCTTCTTCTCTCCAAATACTCCGTTAAACCTAAGAGAAGATGTTATTTTCGTGTTAGGATTTAGGGAGGAGCGGGAGTCTTCCACTCATCTAGGTCTCCCAAACATGGTTGGGAGGAACAAAACTCAGGCCCTAGCCTACATTAAGGAACGTGTGGCGAGGAGAATGGCATCATGGAGTAACAGGTTCCTTTCCTCGGCAGGAAGAGAGGTGTTGATCAAATCTATACTACATGCCCTACCAGCGTATTCAATGCAGGTCTTCTTGTTCCCGCAGAGGCTTCTGGATGATATTGGAAGGATGTTCAATAAGTTTTGGTGGAAGGATAGTGGGGGAAGGGGGGAATCATGTGGCGAAAGTGGGCTGATTTGTGCAAGCATAAGGAGATGGGAGGGGTGGGTTTTCTCAATCTCAAGGAGTACAATCTAGCGCTTTGTGGAAAACAGGCTTGGAGGATCCTCACAAATCCCGACTCATTGCCAAGCAGGCTGTTAAAAGGAAAGTATTTTCCATATTCCTCATTCCTTGAGGCTCCTTTGGGAACCTCCCTGAGTTATATATGGAGGAGCCTCTGTGAGGCAAGATCGATAGTTCGGGAAAAGGTACGGCTAAGTATCGGAACAGGAAATGGCCCAATAGTAGGGACCCCTTGGCTGGGAGGGGTGAATCCGACAATCGCTATAAACCTCGCCATTCCGGCGGACATGCGGATCTCTGAGCTGTTCACCCCGGAGTGTAAAGGTTGGGATGTGGGGAAGGTAAGAGCACTTTTTGATCACGAAACAGGTAACCGCATATTCTCCATTATTCCTAGTTGGTACGGAGACAGGGACCATTGGTGTTGGGAGGCGGACAAGTCGGGAGAATACTCTGTCAAAAGTGCATATCGAGCCTTTTGTCAGGCGGACGATATCTGGTCCCCGCCTGCACAATCAAGCAGTTAGAGTGAGGTATGGAAGCTGCAAGTCCCACCAAAAGTAAAAATCTTTATCTGGCGGGCTATTTCTAACCTACTTCCGACTAGGACTCGCCTGGCAGAGAAGGGGCTTCGGATAATTACCCAGTGTCCGCTTTATGGAGATCCAGAGGAGACAGTAGACCACGTGTTCTTATGGTGTCAAATGATGGTGCCTGTTTTGGGGGATAGGCTCCTTTGGGGAATCCATGGGAGAATGGGGCCGGACCCGGTTCTCTCTAGTTGGAAATCCTGGGTAGAGGGGGTGGGAGAGGCAAGTCTGTGGGCCATCACGCTTTGGGCAATTTGGAGGGCAAGGAATCAAGCGGTATGGAAAATGGAGGTATTCCACCCGGCGAAAGTTGCAGCGACCGCGAAGGGGCTTTGTAGAGCCTGGGTAGCGATAAAATCTCAGGGTGGAGTCTCAAGAGCAGATCCACTTGTGTCTTCATCACCCAAGGCTTGGATTGCTCCAAACCCTAGAAGGTTAAAGATAAATGTGGATGGGGAAGTAGATGCGGAGGGGGGACACTGGAGCATAGGGCTCATCTGTAGGGATTCAGAGAGCCGAATTGTGGAGCACTGTGTAGACGGTTTACGGGTTATCTCCATTCCGAAGAGGTGGGGGCCGTAGGTGTCAGAGAGGCTCTATCTTGGACAAAAGGTAATCATTGGAGTGGGGTAGAGATCGAGACTGATTGTCTTCGGGTGGTAAACCAAGCCCAGAAAGGACAACACTTGAAGAACATGTTTGGGGGAGTCATCTATGAAAGCAGGCGCTTTCTCTCAGCCCTTGGGTTTAATGTCTCTTTATCTTTTGTGCGTAGATCTTGTAACAAAGTGGCTCACGAATTGGCCAGGTTTGCGTTAACTAACAGTAGCTGGGATTATGGTGAGGGGTCTATCCCACCAACTGTAGCTTCAGCTGTCCGGCTTGATGCCGGGTTAGTTGATATTTATTAAATAAATTCGATTTTCCTTCAAAAGAAGAAGAACATCACCATTGAGATTGCGTGTGAAATACATAAATATGAAATAGATGATTGATGGAATGTAAATGAAAGAAAAACCAAAATATGATGAAATGACATGCTACTATTGCTGTCGATATGTTTGGAAGATTGTGTTCTTTACTAGAATCTTGCCACCTACTTATTTTACATTAGCTACTTACTTTCTTCTATATTAATCATTTGTTAGTCCACTTTCCAAGTGGTCGAGCTAGCCTCTGTAAGTTCTTGCACAATTATGATTCACCTATCACTTTGTAAGTTCAATGCATTTGCGCCTTAATTAAAGTTTTTATTTTTTATAAAAGAATTTTTTTGGGGTTAATTACAGTTTACAGTACATAAGTTTGTCTAATTTCTTTTACAAATATTTTGACTTCTTTTTTGAATCAAAACTCAGACCTCTCCATTAATAGTGTGGTTACGATGTCCCCTCGGTGACCTGATTTTTTTGATACACTTAAGTTTTAAGATAACATAATTGGCAGGTAAAAATTCTACAATTCCCATACTATATAATTTTCAAATAATACAATTATTTGATAAATATGAAAACACAATTTTACCTAAACTTAAATCACCAACTAACCTTATGGTTTAAGGATCTTTTCAAATAACAAATTAAAAAAACCTAGTGCAATGACCATATTACCCCCTTCTTCAACCTCCTCTCTACGTGGTTCAACCTCTCATTCTCTTTCTCTCGCCAAACCAAAAACCTACCCAACTAATTTATGTTTTTTCAAAGAAGACCATGGATTTAACGATGAGTTGTTGTATAGATTAGCCATGAACGACGAGTTGTTGTACCTAAGGATTTGGAGGAGACCGGCCATGGCAGATCTGACCTGACGCAAGGGTTGAAGGCGGCGGAGGAAGGGAAGAAGCCGGAGAGAAGTGACATCTAAATCAATTTTTTGTGTTCAATTTTAATTTACTACTTACAAATGTTGGACACAAAATTGTTAATACTCTATTTGGGGATGTCATATCTACCCATTATTTAGCTTCCTAATAATTGAAATTTTGGAAAGATACAATTGGTTTGTGAAATTTGAATTCTTCTATGAAGGGATTGATCACGAGGATAAAGGCGAGTTTGATAATCGACAAGTTGCTACAGAGAAAGGGCTTCAGGTTCCAGGTACAAGCAATTGTATTATGCTACAAGCAGTTTCAGCAAGTCAAATATGATAGGGCACTAAGGGTCCACTGGTGGGAATGGGTGGAAGATGAACCAATGGTGAAGGAGAGAGGGCACATTTGTCATTTCACATGTTCTTTATAAAATAATTTAATTTGTTATTTGAAAAGACTAATATACCTTTAAATTATAATATTAGTTTATGATTCAAGCGAGGGTAAAATGGTCTTTTCATATTGTATTATTTGAAAATTATATAATGAGGACTTTTTGAACTTTTTACCTGTCAATTATGTTATCTTTAAAAAAGCTACTTTTAAGCAAGATATCTGTAATTTGTTTTTAAAGTTTGGATACTAAATTCAAAAATGGGCAAATTTGGGTATAATGAACTGTAACTATTATGAATATTTTTTGGATGTCTCAACCTTCAATTATTTTACTTCCGTAAACTTTTACTTCCGTAAACTTTGTTAAAATTGATGAAAAAATTACTTAATAAGTCAAATGACATGCATGTGCCTTCGTATTTTTATTAAACATCTAAAAAATTTGTTTTATCATATAAACTGTAAATATCTTTGTCTATGAGGCTAGCCTTGGTGGGTTAGAGATGGTATGGCCGTATGGGTGATCTCATATATGAGTTTATCGGTCATGCCAAGTCTAACTATTTAGAAGATTATTTGTATTTTCTCTACCTTTAGTATTTTTTTGACGTCTTCATTAATTGTTCAATAAATGATAAGATCTATCATGTTAATAAATAATTTTACTCCTCTATTATGTTAAAAAAATAAAAAAAAAATAAGCAATATGAAGAAAAGTTGTAATATTTTCGTTCTTCTTTTTTATGCTAATTGGGTTTGTGAGTGGTAATTTAAACATATTCTTTTGTATACATATATTTTAGTATGAGTTTGGTTTATAAAATAGAGAAAACTTTATATACATATTTTAGCCGATTCTCATATAATTATCCCTAAAAATGTTTTTTACCTTGTGGCTTCCGTAGAATTGTAATTTTCTCACAATCAACTTTTTTGTTAACTTCTGTTAATAATTGATGTTAAAAAAAAACTAAATTACACCTAAATGTGTTTTAAACTTTCAAATTGTGCCATTTTGACCCCTCTCTCCTTCCTCTCTCCAACACCTGCACCGGTACCAGTCGTCGAATATTCTTCTACCGTTGCTTGAGCCGCCATATCTGGTAAGGTTTTGGTGTCCTTCTTCCACAACCATCTCGGGACCAACTTGAATCTGACCATTTTAAATATTCAATAATTAGTAGCTAAAGCTGAACATTTAACGAAAGTCTGTGAATGAAAAAAACATTTGTTTTTCAAATAAATAAGAAAAATTCGGGCAAGCATGCATTAATCAAGTGGACATGCCAAGTGGAATTTGAGAATTGCGAGATCATCATTTTATTTTGTTTAGACTCGAAACTATGTGGGTGTCATGTCATCATCTTTGAGTTAATTAACTGGTTTTTACCGACTTGCCTTTTCGACTTGAGATATGAAATTGATCTCCCGGAAAGCTTTGTTTCAGAAACTCAAGTCGGAGAATTCCTAAAGTTTGTCTGTTTTGAATATACTCAACTAGTGAGACTCAAGATTTTGGGGTAAATACAATGTTTCCGTGTTGTTGACCGCGTTGGATTTGTGTTTTTGGTGTTGGATCTGTTAGAGTCCCACATCTGAAAAATGTGAATCTATTCACCAACTTATATAGCAATCTGGGCCTCCACCTATCAGCTTGAGCTTTTAGGTGGGTTGGGCTTCTGATATGGTATCAGAGCTTGGTGCTATCTTGGATGTGCTCTCTATGCCATCGGCCCTAAAAGCCCATGGATCATGCGTCCTATATCTGCCCCCTGTTCGTCTGTTTCCACGTGCGCATTTCGAACCGATTGTTAGAGTCCCACATCTAAAAGATGTGAATCTATTCACCAGCTTATACAACAATCTGAGCCTCCACCTATTAGCTAGATTCACCAGCTTATACAACAATCTGAGCCTCCACCTATTAGCTTGAGCTTATAAGTGGGTTGGGCTTATGATAGGATCACTATGGGTTCTGGTTTTATAATAATTGATTTTATTATAAAAAATCAATTTTTTAAAAAATATTACGAGTTCAAAACCCGTTTTTCATTTTCAATATTTAAAAAATATATTTTTTTATTCATAAAAATATTTTTTAGAAAAATAAGTTAAATATATTTTTTAAATATAAGGGCATTTTCGTTATTCGAAAAAAATTATTAGAGAAGGTTAACGTGAGACATTTAGTAATTTAGAGAGCATTACAATGTATTCCTGATTCAGAGATGTAAGCGAGATCCCAATGAGAGCTCTATGAAATTATCCCAATATACTCATCTTCGTCTGTTGGACATATCATTTTGGGCCTGTACAAAAGTAATTCTAGAATGGGCTTGAAATGAGGCCCAAGAATGAGATGACGAACACCGGTATGAAACTCCGTCAACTGTCTTGTACAGCCACACAGCAACCAACAATGGCTGCTACTGCTTTGACTCCTCCCTTTCTCAAGTTCCCTTCTTCTTCACTCTCACCTCCCAAATCCACAAAACCCAGAACCAGAACCAGAACCAGAACCAGAGTCTCTCTCCACACATCCTCCATCCCCCACGCCTCTTTCTCCGACCCCTTTGTCCTCCAGCTCGCCGAAACCCTCGAAGACTCACTCCCACCTTCTTCGTCCCCACCTCTCCAGAAGCTCCGGGACGCCTCCTCCGAAGCCCTTCTCTCGACCCCGTGGCCCTCCCGCAAGGACGAGCCCTTTCGATTCACGGACACTTCTCTGATCAAGACCTCCCGGATTCTCCCAGTTCCGAAACCTACCGACTCTACGGTTCTGGAGGGGTTTTTTGGGGATACCCAGTTCCCGAATTTGGTGATTGTTGACGGGCACGTTGTGGGTTCGTCGAATTTGTCAGAATTGCCTGACGGGGTTTATGTGGGTAGCTTGCTGAACATATCCTCAGAGGATATTCTCAAAATGGTATCGGAGATTGTATCTGGTTCCGATTCAGGTGATTTGTTCTGGTCGATTAATGGATTGGGTGCGCCGGATTTGACTGTGGTGTATGTTCCGGCAGGGTGTCGGGTGGAGGATCCAATCCATTTGAGGTATTTGTCTGTGGAAGGCAGTGATGTGGGTTCAGCTGTATTGCCCGTTTCGAATCCCAAGGTGCTCATGTTGGTGGAGGAAGGAGGAGAAATTGGTGTGATTGAGGAGTATGTGTGTGGAGATGGAGATGGAGATGGGAACAAGTGTTATTGGACTAATTCAGTCATGGAGGTGGTCATTGGAAAAGGTGGCAAGGTTAAGCATTCTTATATCCAGAATCAGTCTACTGGTGCTGTGCATATTAAATGGACTTCAATCCACCAGGTTCATTTCTCTCACGTCACTAATTGCTTTCCTCTCTTTGCTATTGTAACTGTTGCTGTTAATTATGTTACGTAGATTTATTCGTATCCTCAACCTCTATGTGAAATCATCTAACTGAAAACATATATGCAGAACTACTTGTTTTAGGGATATTAACTTTGACACCTGACTCTTTCTAAAACTTTCCTGCCATTTAGCAAATTGAACTGAGATTGTCAGCAATGCCATCACCTGTAGATTATCCATATTGATTTGATAACTTTGTAAAACTTTTGATGGTATTGTCTACAAGGAGATTGGCGTGGTAAGTAAAATATGGCACCATCTTATTCGTGGTCTATTTTCTTAGGTTTCCTCTTGAAGATTGTCAAGGCAAAGGTGCACGGAGGTTATTGTTGGTAGGACATAACCTTACACGGGAGATATGACAGAAACCTAAATCTCAAATTAATCATGAATTGAAGATTAAGTAATCTACATCGGATATGATTTATTGTTTTCTGTGTATGTGGGAAGCTGCGGCCTATATGTTAAGCAAGCAGTTTTAGGTCAATTTGCTAGTTTGTCACTTTTTGGTTCTTGAGGTTGAAAGAGGGAGCCTGAATTGGAATCCTAAGAAATAGGATGGAGCTAACCACTTCTTTTGTATCCTTTCTCATGTATGTATTATCTTAATAGATTTCTGCTAGTATATGGAAGTGCAGCAGTGAGTGGGAATGTTCATGTTCCATTTCTTTTGAAATGGTTCGCATGTTGGAAATTTGTAGTTTTTTTTCTTCTTTTCATTATATGTGTTTTGGAGTAGACTCCCACTAATGTTCACATCTTATTTCAATGACTGTCAAAAAGAACTTTTAATTGAGGGGATTTTCTCTCTATGCAAATGACATAGAAGCTGTTTGAAATACAATGCAATATTTGTAACGAAATCACTGAATGTGTCAAATAGCTATGGATAGATGAAAACTTGTATAAATTGGCAGTATATGCCTTTTTATCAGTAGAGTTTAAGTGCATCACCATTTCTTAGTTGAGATCATGCTCCAAAGTCCGCTAGAGTTCATTTGAAAGTTGGGCCTCTATCATTCCTCGTGTATCATAATTGAAACCTTTTATTTGTTTTTCTAACCCTGTTTAATAATGGATTCATTGAGGAACCCACAATGCACTGTCCTTAAATATATTCAATATTGTTTGCAGGAAACAGAAAGTGGATATGAACTTATTGAGGTGAGCAGTGGTGGAAAGCTGAGTAGGCATAACGTTCACGTTCAACAATTGGGATCGGACACGTCAACAGAGTTATCAACATTTCACTTGTCTATAACTGATCAAACACAAGATCTACACAGTAGTCTGGTGTTGGACCATCCACGAGGTTATACCCAACAACTTCACAAGTGCATTGTGGCTCATTCACAGGGGCAAGCTGTCTTTGATGGGAATGTAAAGGTCAACAGGTAGGGTAGGGGTAATCATTACAGACAGTTTCATTACTTACCAGCATATGCCACTGACCCATTGTTGTTCGGCCATTGTACAGAAATGCACAGCAGACTGATGCAGGACAGTTAACAAGGAGTCTCCTACTTGTACCTCGAGCAACTGTAAATGTGAAGCCCAATCTCCAAATCATTGCCGATGATGTAAAGTGCTCCCATGGAGCTGCAATAAGCGATCTAGAAGAAAGCCAGCTGTTCTACTTTCAGGCTCGAGGGATAGACTTGGAGACAGCTAGAAGGGCTCTCGTCTTCTCCTTTGGAGCTGAAGTAATAGAACGCCTTCCTTATCCTTCAATCCGAGAGAAAGTAGAGAACCATATCAAACAACTTTTGGACCCCTCACTCAAAGGATCTTCATCCCAAGGAGCGTAGATCCTTGCCTTGCCGTCAATAAAAGCCCCAATCCAACAGGGAAGATTTTTAAATCTTATGAATATGAGATGGCATACTTTTGTTGTATGTATCAACATTATATTGTTATTGTTCAGTAACATAATGTTAGCATTTTGCTATTTCACAGTTCCTGATAATGTACTATTGTTCACTATGAAGTGACCAGCCGACGCTATCACCTTTAATGTATATGGCGGGTTTGGAGAGTACACATCAAAGACAAATCTGACTTTGATATTATATTGAAAGATGATCTACTTTAAACTGATGAGAAATAGTTAGTAAAATACTCAGACGTGTTGATGTCAAAACTCGCAAGCAATGCTTTATAACCAAAATGTATGATCTACACATGGGATTTGCATTATGCAGCTCATATAGTAAACCAAAATGGGATAATGCTCAAAGTTGAGTAAGCAGTGTATATCTGTACTGTACTACTCCCTTACCCACCCACCAATTACACCTACTATACCAAATCTCCCAGACCAGACCAGACCCAGAAATCAAAATGTTGTAACAAAGCGCAAGGAAAATGAGCAACTCCATCTGCAGATTTCCATTTCGCATTTCTTTTCCCTGGCTCTACCCACAACCAAATTTTGGTATCTACTCCTCTTTTCCAGTATCATCCGACTGTTTCATGATGTTAAGACTCAAGATTTTATGGGCCCGCATCAAAAAGATCCAACTCCATCTATGAGACGATCACCTAAATTGAGAAGACCCTTGTTTGGATATTGCTCAGTGTATGGTCTCAATTTCAAAAGTACTTTCCAGATGACTTCCAGATTCTTCCTTCAAGCGAGATCACCATCACTGTAACATCATCATGATACTTTCTGCGGTCTCCTTGTGGAATGTCCAGTAATTCATGGAAATCCATTCCTGTAGAAGAATATATCATATCAGCATAACTTTTATATACTACAAAATACATGTGAAGTGGAGTCCAATCTTGTGTCTCTCACCATAATATATCTCAACTAATGAAATAAGCACCACCTGTACATATACACAGAATTCTCTACAGTGAAAGAACAAGAATGGATGCTTCTTAGAAGCACCATTTAATAATGTGAAGCTCAAATTAAATGCAAATATCGAAAGGACATGTTTTTATACACCTTTTCCTTAACACTATTTCAACATTTCACCAACAACCATGACGTCTTCGCGTCTTTTCAAGTATGATACTACATTATCTTCCAAACTTTTCCCTCACATTATCTTCCAAGCTTTTCCCTCAACAAGTTATTTCTAACAGTTACAACCCAAAGATTATTTCCCAACTGAAGAACCTAATATCTATTTGTAATATCACCTACTAAACCATAGCTAAGAGCTCATTAATCTCCAACATAAAAAAAATAATTCAATAATAATTGTCAATAAACCAAGAAACTAAAGAGTGGAATCGATCATTGACACAATGCACACTGTCATTATCACTAAACTTTGATTTTAGTGCAAAACTATCAATGCCTTAGTTACTAGATAATTTAAACTTGAGAATGCAACCAACAAATTGCAATCTTGATAGCAGTTACATGTTCAGATCATCAATGAGAAGAGAGAGAAATCAATCATTAAGGTCAGGCTATAAATAAATAGAAAACACAAGAAAGAATTACCAGCTTTCTTAGCTGCACGAAAAAGAAGCTCCTGAATCAGGTGTTGAGCAGGATCTCCATCTGGAAACCTCTCCATGAAATTCTCAACGAATGAAACCACTTCCTGATTGGTCAGATATTGATAGAGACCATCAGAGGAGAGGATTAAGAATTGATCTGTTTGGCAGAGCCTGTGGTGCCGAAGTGAAGGGGTGCATGTGATGTATGGCGCTGTGCCAATGTACTCATTGCGAAACATTTCCAATAACACATTGTTAAACTTGGGCTGCAAGAACATGCATACAGATAGTATTATTGTATGTACTAGTCTGACACATAATGTGTAGAAATGGCATACAGGTAGAACCTGTAGGTATATCTCTCCTAGTAACCACACATGAATGATGACCATAAAACATTAATAAGTTTCAGCATAGAGCATTAACACACTTGAATACGGAATAAGTAAATCAATCTATGATAGAATTTAAATCAATCATACCACTTAATGTGACACCAAATACACAAGAAGATATGTGTACTCTTAACTCAAGGTAACTAGAGCTTTGAAGATTTATTATTAAATAACTGATCACTTAATTGGTAAAAGCATTTTGAAAGCTGGCTTAGTACAAACCTTATAGTTCAATTGGAAGAAGACCACATATAAGATATTTAGAACACCGGGCATCCTTTAAGTATTTGTGTCATTTAACCTGGCCCAAACCCTCACCAAGAAAACAAATGAATTACTGCAAAAATGAAGTCCGTAATTTTTCTATTCATAATATTTGGGGAAAATAACCGATTGGCTTCTAGTTTATACTAATTAGTAATTACTTTCTGTTATGTAATGTAGTAATAACCCAAAATCAGGTTTGCTTACTGTCAGAACATACTTCGTCCCGATGCACCTTTTGTGATCCGATATTTAATAGCACATGATAAAACAATACGCAAAATTACTAAGCCATAACCAGATAGGCTGATGCCAGATCCATTAACAGTACCTCAGTTTGAATGACTTATCACTATAAATATGCAACTCACTAAACATCAGAGACTATGAAACAAGAATTTGATATTACATGAGCAGACACCACACTATAGTGGTAGCATTAGTTTCCGAAGGTTAATATTCACAAAATACAATCAACCCTACCTGTTTCAAAAATCCTGCTCCAAATGCTCTGGTAACCTTAAGTCGCCCTTTCACTCTATCATTGACAATGCAATGGTTGTCGTCTGGGTGTTCATTCTTTATCCTAGTGATTTCCTGCACAAGTTGAATAAACAATGAAATTTCCAGCCAAATCTAAAGCTTATATTAGTAACATAACCAGAAAGCACGTGTCGTGGTATCAATACTATTAAAAGGTGTATAACCAAAGGGATTTTCATACACTTTAAATCATACATCTAAGAAAACCAGCGAGACATTAAATCATATTGCACAAGTACAAATCAACTGAGACATAAAACACCCATTTGCTGTAGTGCAGAAGTAAAATTTGATTCTCAACATCCATACAGAACTGCAGTGCATTCAAGTAATGATTGTTCTGAAATTAACTGAAAGGTTGGTAGGAGTGAAATGTTAATAATATTTATATTCTGGCTAATACGAACGATAATAAATTATATAGAATTGCATGTGGCTTAATTTATGATCTAGAATTCGCTAATGCTGATGCAGTTGTATATTAGCACTAAGATGTTAGGAATGAGCAATAAAAAAAGCAGCCCCTACTGCCAAATAAGTTTAAATATCTGTAGTCAAAAGACTGCTAAACATATAACTCAACTCTGTGTTGGTCTTCACCCGGAGTAACATAGTAGAGTGCACAGGAAGGACAGCACTCTAGGCTTCCATAGTTAGAGTCCTAAAGTATCACTAACACTAGGTTTCTGATGGTGCAAGATGTCACACTGAGAAGAGCTTGATGATCAACATTTGAGAAGGGTGCAGAATGGACACAAATGTAACAGAATAGGACTATCTAAATTTTAAGCCCTAAACTAAGGGCAAATTCAGGCTCATCTAAACCCATCACCAAGTCTAAGCCCTAAGGTAATTTTACTGGTATCGCAATAATCAAAGAAATGTACATCTTTTATCAATGAAGATTCTATGATTTCATCCTATTCAATAATTCTAAAATATTGCTCTTGTTTGATTCAGAACAAATATTAGGCATACCCAAAGAAGGACGACACTTTAATCATGTAAAGAAAACAACTCAAAAGCTAAAGGGCATATAGGTGGATTGCTAAAGCAAAATATTGCCTCTTATGTACATTTCCAGGAGGGAGTTAAACTGAACTAGCTTAAGGACAGATTTTGGCACATCTTGAGAAACAATTAAAAGATCATTGTTGATCTGGCAATAACCAAAAAACTATCCATAAGCATGTCAAACATCATCTAACTTAACATTTAAAAAGAAGGTTAAATGCATCTTCCAATGTTGTTTGTACTTGTGGATGGATAAATATATGCAAGCAAGCATAGAAAAAGGTAAAATGTGAAGGGACTGCAAGAAAAGAAAACTTCCCAAATATGGATTGCTCGGTGCATGGAATCGGAATTCACACATAATATCACTTCGACGTGTGGATGCAAAAGGTAGGAAGGCCTATGATACCACATGGAAGATATATGGCCTACACTAACCCAACTGATTTATAGCTTCAACAAGACTGATTCAAAGAAACGGTACCTTTTAAACCCTCAAATAAGTAAAAATGACTAGAGAATTTATTTTAGAATGCAAGATTAGGTTTGATTTGTTTAAACAGGTTAATACTTTGTTGAGGTGGGAATTGCCTATTAAAAGATATAGTTCAATACCTTCCCAACCAAGAACTAAGAAGGAAAAATGACAACAATATTTGTGGAAAAATAGTTGGCTCAGCTGTGAAAGATTGCCGTTGACAAAAGAACTGAGCTTTCTGGTAATGCAGTTCTTGAGCATTTAAGATGGCCATAGGACCTCTAAGAACATTTCTTCTGAAAATATGACCCAACGTGACCAAAATGTAAGGCTCTACAAGTACTTGCATCTTTAGCACTTGTGTTATAAAACTTCAAGGCAATATAGTTTCTGATGCCAAGGAGAGAGAAGAAACTTTTTATGAAACAAGCTATGTTCATCCGAAAAGTGAAAACAAACATGCGTAAAAAGATTTTTTAACCGGTGTCTAGTATTCTTGGAGTTGGAGCATGTTACTTATGAAGAAGATTTGTTCCTAAGATGCAATGTGTAAGAATATCTGTGTTTATATTTGGACAAAAGGATTCATAAATAAAAGCTCTAGAGAGAACAAGTGTTATGATTTACACAAACACAGCAGAAACGGAAATCAGTCATGAGCTCATTGTTCTGTTCACACCAACAAAAATAATATGATACAATTAACTCCCCCGAAGAATCAAGAACTACTTATAGTGGTCCCTCTTTCATAGCTTCACAGTATAATCTGACAGGGCCATGTGACTTTTTCCCCAGCTGGGAGGTCTCAAATTGTCTTGCATAGCTATACTACTGTTATCAAAATATAGTAAAGCCAACAGTGTGATGAACAAGACGGTAGTTGGATAATCATTATGTGAAAGATTGAACTTGTAACTCAAGTCACCCTATCTATACTTCTATAACAGGTTTGATCACCATCATGTTTCCTTAGGGGGGAAGGGAGAATCTGTCAGACGCATATAGTCCAAGCAAATTAATCTAAGTGAATATGGAAATGATTAAAAAGGAAAACCATATAGTTAATATTCCCACACATTATTAAACTAACAGTGTGTTTATAGTGGCCTCTTTATCCTAGTTTGGGTATATATATATATGCACAGGTTAGGTGTGACAGTTTATATGAGAAGGAAAACAGCTTCATTATTATTAAGATTCTTTGTTTTTCAAAAATAGATGTCCACCATGATGGATCAATTTGAGTTTTGTTCACATTGAAAATAAATATTAAAACAAACGGCATCAAATTTGGGATTCATCCCAGTTAACAACTTACTTCTTCAATGCTAGTACTGTGATCTGTTGACAGCTGCTGTGCAGTCAATCTCATCTCTTGAGAAGGAGCACTGTTTGCAACCTCACACCCCCTTTCTCCGGGAACAGACGACTCCTCAACTATACCCTCCGAGCACGATGTGTTCTCTCCCAACCTTTCTACATTGGTACTTGATTCCTTTGGTTCATACTGTGCAACAATAGCTCGACTATCACCTACATTCATCACATATACATCTTCATCCCTCATTAACGCAACCAACAAACATGAACCCATCAATGCAAGCTCCGGATTAGTATCCAGAAACTTATCTGTCATGTCCAAATAACCAACCTCTGTCGCTTCCAGGGCACGAGACAATGCCCTTAAAACTAATTTATGATCCACAGGACCAATCCTCCTCTTTCCACCAATCTGGCTGGACCTCTCCTCTTTATTCTCAACCTCAACCTCAACCTTGTCTTTCTCCTCCAGACCAAACTTCCATGGGAATAGCTTTTTGCCATGACCCTCCTTGTGCTTCGATGATAACCCATGCTTCAATTTTGACAGCAACAGCCACCGCATACTTGCGGCCGAGCTTGCTTCAGCATTGCTCACCCTAAGTGCGTCATCCACTGAAAACGCAAACCGACCAGAGCCTGAAAGATCAAGCCCGTCCTCAGCTTCGGCCTCCTGAAGAAATTCCCAAAGCCGCCGCCGCCTAATTTCTGTTCCTTGTGCCTCAAATGTCACTCTCTTTGCCGATCCGCCATCAACAGGAGTGGGGATGGAATCAATTTCATTTTGAAGATTGGCTTCATCGGGCGCACCAGAAGTTGGTGCATTTGGAGGATTAGGTTCTTGCACATCTTCCACATCCCAGAACAAGCCCCGAAGCTCTTTGTACACAGCCCTGTAAAGATTGCCCATCAAGAACTCGGGCGCATCGGGGCCATTGAATCCGTCATAAATCCCAACAAACAACCAGCCGTGCTCCTCCGATACAACCACATGTACCCGATCCTCCCCGGCCTTCCCAAGCGCCCATTGGACATTGCCCTCGCTCTTGGTGTCCAAGTCGTCGGGCGCATCCTCCTTCCGGCCGACGAAGTTGAGCACAGGCACCACCCACGGCCGTTTCTTCTCGGAGCCGCTCCGGTAAAATGCTTTACGCATGCCTTTCTTGCGCTTCTTCTTCTTCAGGTATGGGCCGCCAAGAGGAGCCGAAAAGGGAATCTGGCCACTGTCAGGTCCAGAAGTGGCGTCGAGAGGGCCGGAGAGCGCGCCTCTCTCGATCGGGCCGGACAAGAAGAAGCCGCCCCTTGGGGCTGGCTGGAGCGGCAGGGCGCAGAACGAAGAGGTGCTCTCGAACCCATCCACGATGCTCCCGTAGCTCCCCTTCCCACAGCCACCCACGCCGCCAGTGGCATCGTCGTGAATATAGTCAAGCTGGAGGATAGTTCTGGGAGTGGAGGTGTTGGCACTGACAGAAGCTCCAGAAATGGCCCTGAAGCCCCCTGGTTCAGCTCCGGGCCGGGACTTGTCGTCGAACCGGAGGGAGTGGGAGGGGGACAGGAACCGATCGGAGCTCGTCGGAGAGAGGAAGCGGTTCGAGGATCGGACGTAGCAGAAGGAATGGCCTAGGGTTTCATCCAACGGCTCAGACG